>JAGVVM010000929.1:0-38532 GCA_019149425.1 Psidium friedrichsthalianum | reverse complement strand
TTTGCGCTATTACACTAAAGGAAGAAAACGAGTTGCAGGTCAAGGGTCAAACATGCATCTATTTCAAGAACACAGGAACCAGCCCCAGTTATGCTACAGGAACTCCACCTAAAAGATCTTCACCCCGAGAGAGTGTTATAACCATTCTACAAAACAATCCCACCCACACAAACACACACAAAGACGAAAAAGGAAAAGGACAATTGTAAGAGACTTCACCAACCTCGGACGAATGATCAGAACGCAATTTATTGTTAGTGTTCTTGCTGTTGTCAGCGTTGGTGGTGCTAGAGAAGTCCAACATGCTGTTGTTATTGTTCAAAGTGGTGACACATGAGGTAGGAGAAGACACAGGCATGATGGTGTTACTACTATTTGGCCAAGCAGGCTTATTATTGACATTGCTTGGTGCCAGGAACAACTCTTCATGGACTCCATGGCTGTACAACAAATCACTGCTGGTTTGAGACACCTCTTGTTTTACATCTACAAGCTGAGGATGAGGATGATGAGCGGCGTGTACACCTAAAGATGGGTTGTTCACCATTTGCAGCTCTTCCCAGTTCTCCAACTTTTTTGTCTGAAAGTGACTCGCACCATACCTGTAGTTATCTTCTTCACTGCACAATCCTCCCCTGAAAAAAAAAAGGAACAAAAGAAACACAGAGAGAGAGTCAAGAAGAGTGATATCACTAGCAACGTAACTTCTAGATTTGACTGGAAAGCTGAAAAATCTCTCTCTCTCTCTCTCTCTCTCTCTCACACACACACACACACACAGATAGAGAGAGAGAGAGAGAGAGAGAGTACAGGAGGAGTTGACTCCAAGACTGAGGAAGTTCCTGGGTGTGATTATCAGCAAGAGAATTCTGGGATCCGACGACATACTGAGGAGGTAACAAATTGGTAGGAGGCTGATGATGGTGGTGATGATGATAAGATGGTGGATGCATGTTCCACCAGTTAGGGTTTCCTGCCATCATTTGTTAGTGAAGTGAACCTATGATCTCTCTCTCTCTCTCTCTCTCTCTCTCTCGATCTCGATCTCGACCTTCTAAAGAGAGGAGAGGTTAAAACCCAAAAAGTGAAACATCTAAAGGAGGGGGGGTAAAAAATCTTCCCTCTGTTCCTCCTTTTCTCTTTACTTTCTCTTCACCCTGTGCCATGTATTTATTTCCCTGTTCATGCATCCAAACAAGCCTTTTGTGGGCTGAAAGCTTTCGGAGGGAATTCTATTTGCTTTCCTCAGACTTGGTTGAAGAAACACCTCGAGCCTATGTCCTCCAAGAGAATGTTTATCAACAGTGTCTACGGTTGGAAGAGAGAGAGGCTTCTTCACCATTTTTCTGTAATATCTAATCCATATTTTTCTCCTTCCTTTCCTTTTCCCTTCTTCACTCATTTGGGGGATGTTGATTTATTTATTCTTAGCTTCTTCTTCTTTTTGCGTTACTACAAAGTTGAGGGGGGGCACAAAAGTTGGTGGGATGTGCAATAATTTAATGATTTTCAAGCCCTAGGAGCCTTGCGCCACCCCCCCCCCCCCCCCTCCTCTTAATCCGGGGGTGGCATGCCTCGGGATTGTTTTCGGGTTTTCTTATTCTGTTGAGGTAGGGTTATGTGCCACTAACAGTAACAGTGTTGTATAATAATATGTACATGACATATCGAGTGTTTTGCCTCCTAGGGCAACATCAACATTCCAATGGTTTCATCCAAGGGATAAGGTACAATAAATTCTCTGACTCGTGGGTCTTGCAAATTGGGAAAAAGAAGAAGAAGTTAATTGTCATGTTATTTAGTATATTTAACCCAGGATGGAAATATCGTCATAATCTATGTACATGATCATTGTTGACTCATCCGTCAATTTGATCGATCTAACAATACACTAGCATAGTTATTGATGATTAATAAGTTGCTTCAATAGTTTGCATTGCAAAAGAGCATCTGAGAAGACGAATGATCACGCGATGGTGGTTGAGCCACGCTCTTAGGAAAGTAGAGCCAGCAATTGCCTCCACTTTGGCACGCTCAATAAGGAAGAGTTAAATTTCAGTACTTTTCTGAAATATGAGTAGGAGTAAGTAAGTATCCATCGATTTAACCACATATGGACTGTTAGAAAGCCTCGGCGTCATTGAATGTTTATGTATCATATTACATATCGAGCTTTCGCTCCTGCTCGTAAGATCTAGGTTCTGTGCAAAGTAAATGTACACTACTGGAGCTCATCAACCAAAAAGAAAAGGAAAAAAAAAAGAAGAAGAAATTGCATTACTAACATGTTTAATTTGGCAAAAGAGCTGAAATTAAGAGTGCAATTGCTCATAATGTACCATCGCTCCTGACCTCATAAGTTCCGTGGGTCCTTTGAAATTTCTGTGTCATGTTATTTTCAAACCGATAATTGCGGATCATTTCGTCGACCGACCGTCGACCATTTATATGACAATCTTTTCATCTAATTGGACATCCCTCGCTGATGCGTAAGCACAGAAATATTCTTTCAAAATCTTCAGCATGAGCAACACCAACGTATTGGGATGTGACTTTAATTTAGTGGAGTCACATGTGTTTTTTCCCTATGGACGAAGGGGGTTCATTAGTTAAAACGTGGAGGGGTACGAGCAACACCAGGATGTGACTTTAATTTAGTATCGTGACGTGTTTTTTCGTACGGACGAAGGGTTCATTAGTTAAAACATTGAGGGTAATTGACTGTGTTGGGCGGCAAGAAAAAGGCAAAAGAAGAATGGAGGGGTACAGGCGTCGACAGCAGGATTCGAACCTGCGCAGGCAGAGCCCAACAGATTTCGAGTCTGTCTCCTTAACCACTCGGACATATCGACGCTTCGTTGCAAGAGGAGGCTGGAAATTATATATTAATATTTATCCACGTGTAAAACGATCAAAGCGGTAGCTCGAGGCTCTTAATGCTGCCCATGAATCCTGCTGAGCTTCCCATTTGTTTGTAACGTGAATGCATAATCATGCATACCATTTGCAACAAAAAAAAATTAAAATAAATTAAATCACGTACGTAATTATAGGCACCTAGGTCAAATAAATCATATCATATCGGCATCGGTCCGTCGCGATACCAATTTGAAGTCGCCCTCGAGAAAGACGGTTTCTAACGTCCGACCCAGAAATCATGGAACGGGCTCGGGGTTGCGAGGCTATTTCCAGAGCCCAAAGAGAGAGAGAGAGAGACGCCATGGACCAGGACAAAATTTTCTCGCCGATGGCTTGCCCTTCCTAAATCATTTGACTTATTGGAAAAAAAAATTTCGGGCAAATTAAAATAAAAAAGCTTTTTTTTGTTTTGGGGGGGGTGGGGGGGCCACATGGCTCTTTCCTTTGGTCAATTGAATCTTGAAGGCCCGTGAAGAAATCAAGCAGGTTGATGTGGCCATGCCCCCACTTTCCCCTTGTCAGTGGAGAGGAAGCGTGCTCTGAGTTTTTGACATTTTTCCCACCACCACCAACCATTATTCTATCATGTCCTATAAATCATAAATAACCTTAATGATGCAATATAGCCATATAGGTTCCAAATTTTTCCTTTAAATGCTACTAGTAATTTTTGTTTTTCATAGGGAAAATAAACGAATATATATGTATATATTCATAGCCTATGATTAGTCAAAATAAATAAAGATTGCCGTTGCTTGACTTCTTGCCGAAAATCAAGGAAAACATAGCTTATTAATAGATAGGAGTAGTCCTCGAAAACTGACTTCTTGCCCCAAAATGCAAATTCATGAAGTTACAAGTTCGTGATTTATGTCGGGCTATGTTTTTTTTTTGGGGGGGGAATTTTGTGAGAGAAAATTTGGAGTTGGTTTCTAGTTCACCACCACCACCACAAAACCCCAAATAAAAAAAAAAAAGAGGAGAAATCGTGTTCAGTCCAGCCCAAATGTTTGGGCCGTCAGACCACTGCGTCGTTCTAAGATGTCATTTTCTAAATCTTTGCATAGTTTGGAGAAAAACTATTGGTGTTGGACTATAACGTCATTACAAGAACAGTGCACTCATATTTGCACAAAAAAAAAATTTGGGAAAATTTTAGAAAATTAGTCCCTAAATACCCGACCCAGCCCGATCCGGCCCATCGACACCCCTACTTACTAAATTGCGGTCATTTGCTATCGAAAGCACGGGTACTCATGAAGGGAAAAACTCATGTTCTTGTTTAAATTCCCGTTAAACAAATCCTCATTAAATACAGATAAAGTATTATATATATATATAATTTTCTCGTTTCTTTAGGTGTATATTGTTTCACTTTTTCCTCCGACCACAGATTAGCATGCATGCACGGGAGCGTACGCAAGGAAACAACATCAGACAGCCACAGGCAAAGCTGTTCTTTTTTTTTACCGTTTCAGAGAGGGTCGTGCAATTATGGCGAATCATTGAGATGTCCACAGCTGAAACTTTGGCGCTCATTAACATCTACGATCTACGTGCACAGCTAAGCTAGTCATAGGCACACGGTATTCTGGACAAATCAGTGGCGAGATTTTTGGATACGGAAGCAAATTGAAATTTATTATCTTTTTAGACACAGAAAAAAGAAGAAGAAGAAGAAGAAGAAGCCGCTACGGTCGGAATGAGATCGGACCTAAAGTTTTTTTTTTTTTTTTCAGAAGAGAATTAGGCTGTTAGTAAATATGCAAGATTCTTTGACAAAATTGAAATTTTGTCGATGGGGTCGTAAATATTTTGACATTTTGCCAATTGAGTGTATCCGATCAAAATTGAAAATCGCTGACTTGAACTCCGGTGATGGCACGTAGGACGGTCAATGTGGACGTGGATGAATTTTTGTAATTTTTTTTTAAATGAATTTTTTTATTATTCTTTTCCCTTTTTTCCTTTTTTTTTTCTTGATCATGTCCGACAAGGGCGGGTCGACCCTTGCTGGGCTTGGCAGAAAGGGTAAAAAAGAAGAAGAAGAAGAAAAAAAATTGAGGATTTTTTTAAAAATATAAAAATTATCTATGTCGGCGTCAACTGTGCCACGTAAGACGCCAGGCATCCACGTCATCCTTTTTCCAATATGAAATTGATCGAATATACTCATTGGCAAGTGTCAAAAGGTTTATGAACTTAATGACGAACTTAAAAGGTTTAAGACATAAATTGATCAAATGCAGCGGATTTTATTAGCTTTTTTGGACAACTTTTCTCGACAAAAAAGGTCAACATGTAGCCATGCTAATCCAAAAAAGAAAAATCTACTATGATTCAGAGCACCGTCACATGTTCCTTAATGGCACTGATACGACAATATTTACTATTTTGAAGATTACTTCTGGTTGAAGTTGATTTTCTTCTTACTTCTACTCGAGAAACAAAAGTATTGATTTTTCTACTTTTTTGCCCCAAAACAGTTCATTTCTGATTAGAGACATTCATTTGCAACAATTAAAAATTTTTTACTTCTAAAACTGTAATTATACAAAACCTTCCTATAGAAACAACATTATCGTTGGCGCCGAAACAATCTCAACTTCATTTTAAAATATTTTTAATTGCTTTACAAAAAGTACATTTTTATTATAAAGGATATTATGTTACTTTTTTTAAAAATAAACAATATCATTATATTAATTTACTTCGCATGGTTGGAGACAGCACCTCAGCAATGGTCGATGGGCAGGCCACGTGGTCACGATGTGGTCGAGCAATTGTCAGTAGTGACATGTGGGGCGTATGGTCGCGTTTTGGCGACGAGCGGAAGTCCGGCGATGGTCAACGGTTGGTAGTGGGTGGGCGATCTGGTCGGATGGTCGCGAGGTCTACAGTGGGTGGTGTAGATGGGGGCGCGATGGTGACGACTGGAACAGGGTTTTAACGGTCGAACGGACTAGTGGAGGTTCTACGTTGGGCGGGGTGCGGCGACTCCACAATGGTCGTCGGCGTTCGGGAACACAGATGGTTATTGGTAGGCGACGGATCGGGAATTGGCAACTCGGGGGCGTAGTGGTAGTGATCAGCAGCGGTGGAGTGCAATAACAGGCAGTTGGTCGCGATGGGCAGTAGTAGAGGTCACGACGGCAAATGAGCGGGCTATAGTAAAAACAAAAAGTGTTGAGGATGTCATAAAAATTAGAGTAGGGAAAGCGAGAAGTATTCTTGATTCGGAAGGTATTTTTTTTTATCTCTCAAACTAGAGGGAACAACAACTTTAAAAGTGCAATTCACTTCGGACACCAAACGGATTTCTATTTCAAAGTCACTTCTAGCCGATTAGAAATACCACTTTCAAGAGTGTCATCAGGCGCACTCTAAACGTCCGAGAGAAACAGATGGAAAAAATAAATTATGTGAATGTATGACCGCATCCCTTCATTAGCGTGATGCGTGTGGCAAATATTCCTCATCCCCCGCTCCATTCATTTGACGACGATTTCGGATTCCAACTGAGTTCAACATCATCGCGCCTTCTTCGCTTTAGCGCTGAAAGGCCCTTGTGCTCCTTTCCTGAGAGAGTCGCATCGAGCGTGGGGTAAAGAAAAGGAAGGAAGACAGCAAATTCCCGGATTCCAGCTGAATGGGAAATCCTGTTTTCGAGCTAGAAGTGACAGCGATAAGAGATGAGTTCGAGATTCGACCTATTTGAACTTAATCACAAACTTGATGAAACACTCGCATATGACTACACGTCGAGCATTGTCATTTGTCGAGGCTGAGTTTCGTGGTGCTATCCGACAACGCAATTTATCATCCACCAATACAGTCTTCTTCTTCTTTTTGGTTCCAAAAGTCGATCAATACAATCTACGCGGATGGATTTCATGCATTTATAAAGTAGGTTAGTCAGCTCTTGTGTAATTTAAAGGACGGTATTCTGAACACTGCATCTCACAGTTTCATATGTCCGACGCACCTTTGCCGGCCGCAACCGAAGAGTCCGCAGACCGTGCGGAGAGATTTATTAAAAAAAAGGAATCTGAAAATTTATCAAGAACTTACTAAAATTATTAACGCACGATACCGCTCAATGTCCGATGTGGAATGTCTGGCCTCTACCAGAAAGGACTACCTTGGTAAATGTCAAAAGGTTTATTGATCGAATACTCTTCAATTAAAAGGTTTATGGATAAATGGACATCTGGACGTAAGATTTAAGACTCTTTTTTGGAGGTAGTTTTCCTCTACCTTTGCATCTTAAGCTCTGTGGAAGTCGGCCCAACAGATTGTAGCCTGTGACATTCCAAAACCTGCTTATGCCTAAATGCATAATGCTTTTAACACACGTCTCTGCGATTTCCAATCCTAGGAAATTGTGTTTTTAATAGCCGGCCGCCACGACAAAGCCTCGAACTTTTTATTGTCAAATTTCGAGGGACTAGAAGTAATCCTTTTTTCCCTTTTTCAGGGGCCGGTGAGCGCCAGGTCTTATCGTACTACTATCAGCTCCAAAATGCACTCCAATGCGTAGTGGAATCCACATAAGGCCGATCGAGAGACCTCGATTCGAAACGTATGCGTTCGATCGAACAGGGCCGCTTGCACCATATGGTTGGGGGGAAAAGCTTTGGTCCTCTCTTCTTCGTGCCTCTATAATCAAAAAGAAAGGGGGAAAAAAAAAACACTTTGCAGGAAGACAGAGAGAGAGAGAGGAGGTGGATATAAAGAGACCGAGAGCACGTAAACTTTTGGATTGGTCCTCTACTAGAGCGAAGGGGGAGGAGCTTTGATTAAACTTCTGATAGGACCCGCCATCTTCGTGCTAGGGGTACCGGTATCGACCATCCTCTAAACCCTAATAGTCGGCGCTCACTTTTTAATTTGGAGCGAGCTATGTCACCTGCCGCACTCCTGCGATGCCGTGGGAGTAAAAAAGGTCGGGATTATCCTATGCTATGCACGTCGAACCTAAGCCAGATCAACTCGAGGCTTCCTCTGGAAGCTGAGGAGGAACGATGAGGGGGTGTTTCAAATGACGTGACTAGGAGGAGCCAAAACACTCGATAGTAAGACCTTGCACCGTCCGCGCCACCCCAGTTATGGCTCATTATTTTTTTTTCATTTTTTTTTATGTGTTTTCTTTGTTTTTCTATTCTTTTGCTTAATTAAGTTTCTCCATTCAGTGTGAATGACGGCGTAGTTTTTATTATTTAAGTGTATTCTAATAGAGTATGCGTTTTTGTTAGATTATCCTGTAAAGCTCTTCACGGGTTAGCTTATGGCAGAGATCATAGAAAATACAAAAATACTTGTCGGCACACACTGTTAAACTATAAAAGGGTCATCATCGATTGCGTTCATACATATTCGAATCACTAGTTCAGACTGCCTAAGTAACTAATCTTGTATGGTGGATTAAAATCAAGTACACACACAAATAAAGTGAAAAATTATCAAAAACAGAATTTCTATAATCCATTGCAATTATTTGCCATTCAGTTCAGGGACCGATCAATTTTTGTATGTGCAATTCAGACTTCTAGCTGACGGTGATAGGTGTGATTGACCGGGCTGATCGGCGGTATAATATTTTGAATATTTTTTTTAATTTCTTTTTCCTTTTTTTTTTTTTCCCTTCTTTTCTCCTCTTCTTCTTTCTCTGGCTGGCGAGGCTCGACCTAATTTTTTTTGCCATCTTTGATCAAGGCGTCGTCTGAACTCGCCCAACAATGGCCAAGGTCAAGTCTCGCCGGTCTATTACATCTAGCCAGACTGACTAGAGGAAGAAGAAGAAGGAAGGAAAACAAAGAGAAAAAAACTAGGAAAGGCAAAAAAAGAAAAAGGAATAAAATTCAAAAAAACTCACTAAAATATTATGGCGTCGTTGACCAAAATATCCGGATAGAACTGCATTGGCATAATTGCAATGGATTTAGAAATTCTTTTTTGATAATTTTTTCCTTTATTTGTGTTACTTGATTTTAATCCACATACAAGTTAATTTACTTGGAGTCTTGAACTAGTTCTCGAATATGGGAACGCAATCGATGATGACCTTTTATATGTTTAACAAGTGTGCCGAAGTACTTTTTTTATTTTTTATGATCTCTCTAAGCTAATCCCCGTGGAGCTTTACAGGATAATCTAACAAAAAGCATAACTCTATTAGAATATTAAATACTAAACTACGCCTTCATCACACAAGAGAAACTTAATTAAAAAAGAAAAAAAAATTAATGAGCCATAATGGGTGGCGCGACGGTGCAAGGCTTACTATCGAGTGTTTTGGCATCCTCTCTAGTCACGTCTTTGAAACCCCCCTATCGCTCCTCGGCTCAAGGAAGCCTCGGTTGATCTGAGCTTAGGTTCGACCGTGCCATAGCATAGGATAATCCCGACTTTACTCCCACCGGCATCGCAGTGGTGCGGGTGACAAGCTCGCTCAAAATAAAAGTAGCGACGGCTATTAGGGTTTAGAGGATGTCGATACCCGGTTACCCCTTAGCCACGAGATGGCGGGTCCTATCATGAAGTTTAATCAAAGCTCTCCCCCCTTCCTCTTAGTAGGACCAATCCAAGTTTACGTGCTCTCGTCTCTTTATTCTCCCTCTCTCTCTCTCTCTCTCTCTCTTCCTGCAAGTGTTTTTTTCTCCCCCTTCTTTTTGATTATGATGGCACGAAGAAGAGAGGCCCAAAGCTTTTCCCCCCCACCATATGTGCAGCGGCTGTTCGATCGAACGCATACGTTTCGAATCGAGTCTCTCGATCGTGCCTTGTGGATTCCACTACGCATTTGAGTGCAGAGCTGATAGTCCGATAGCCCGTGGCGCTCCACCTCCCCTGAAAAAGGGATTCCTTCTGTCCCTCGAAATTTGACAATAAAAATCGAGTCTTTGTCGTGGCGGCGGCATTAAACACAATTTTCCTAGGATTGAAATCGCAGAGACGTGTGTAAAAGCATTATGCATTATGCATTAAGAGGTTTTGGAATGTCCAGGCACCATCTGTTGGCGACTCCAGCAGAGCTTAATATGCAAATTTAGAGGAAAATTACCTCTCAAAAAAGTCTTAAACTTACTGTCCAGATGTCCATTTATCCATAACCTTTTAATTTAGACTATTCGATCATAAACCTTTTGACCATTTACCAATGTAGTCCTTTCTGGTAGAGGCCAGACATTCCACATGACATGAGCGGTATCGGCGTTAATAATTTTAGTAAGTTCTTGATAAATTTTCAGATTCCTTTTTTTTCTTATATCTCTCCGCCGGTCTGCGACTTCGGTTGCGGCCGGCAAAGGTCGTCGGACATATGAAACTGTGAGATGCAGTGTTCAGAATACCGTCCTTTAAATTACCAAGAGCTGACTAACCTACTTTTATAAATGCATGAAATCCATCCGCTTAGATGTATTGATCGACTTTTGAACCAAAAAAGAGAAGATGTATTGGTGGATGATAAATTGCGTGTCGATAGCACACGAAACTCAGCCTCGAAATGCATTCGACGTGTAGTCATTATCGATTGTTTCATCAAGTTTGTGATTTAAGTTCAAATAGGTCGAATCTCGAACTCATCTCTTATCGCTGTCACTTCTAGCTCGAAACAGTGATTTCCCATTCAGCTGAATCCGGGAATTTGCTGTCTTCCTTCCTTTTCTTTTCCCCACGCTCGATGGCGACTTCTCAGGAAAGGAGCACAAGGGCTTTCAGCCTACATGAGAAGAAGGGGCGATGATGTTGAACTCAGTTGGATCGAAATCGTGGTCAATTAATGGAGCGGGATGAGGAATATTTGCCCACACGCATCGCTAATGAAGGGATGCGGTCATACATTCACATAACTTATATTTTTTCCATCTTGTTCTCTCGGACGTTTAGGGTGCGCATGATGACACTCTTGAAAGTGGATTTCTACTCTAGAAGTGCTTTTGAAATAGAAATCCGTTTGGTCCGAAGTGAATTTTCACTTTTAAAGTTGTTTTTCCCTCTAGTTTGAGAGATAAAAAAAAAATTACTTCTCGATCAAGAATTACTTCTCGCTTCACTCTCTTTTTATTACATCCTCACACTTTTTTTTTACTATGCCCGCCTTTGCCCGTCGTTGACCTCTACTACTGCCCATCGCTGACCATTGCCTGTTATTGCCTCCCACCGCTTGCTATCACTACCACTCATCGCCCCCCGTTGCCAATTCCCGATCGTCGCCTACCACTAACCACTGTTCGCGACCGCCGCCGACCATTGTTCGTCGCCGCCGCCCAACGTAGACCTCCACTAGCCGTCGGCCGTAAACCCTGTCCATTCGTCACCATCCCGCCCCCATCTACCACCACCCACTGTAGACCTCCGGGACCACCGCCGATCGCCACCCACTACCAACCGTTGACCATCGCCGCCGCTCGTCGCCAACGTCGACCATTGCCCCACCTGTCACTACTGACAATTGCTGACCACCACCGTGACCACTGCCGCCCATCGCCATTGCTGAGTTGCTGTCTCCAACCACCGAAGTAAAATATAAATAATATATTTTTTATTTTTAAAAAGTAAATAATCTCCTTTAATAATAAAATTACTTTTTTTAAAGAAATTTAAAAATTTAAAATGAAGTTGAGATTTTTTGGCCGCCAACGATAATTTTTTATAGAAGGTTTTGTATTAATAATGTTTTAGAAGTAAAAATTTTTTAACTGTTGCCAAATGAATTTCTCTAATCAGAAATGAACTTTTGGGGCAAAAGTAGAAAAATCAACTTTTGTTTCTGAGTAGAAGTAGAAAAATCAACTTCTAACCAGAAGTTAATCTTCAAATAGAAATATTGCTATCCGTGCCATTAAGGAACATGTGACGGTCGAAAATAGTAGATTTTTTTTTTTTGGATTTAGCATGGTACATGTGACCTTTTTTGTCGAGAAAATTGTCCAAAAAGTCAATAAATCCGCTGCAATTTGATCAATTATGTCTTAAACCTTTTAATTTCGTCAATTAAGTTATAAACCTTTTGACACTTTGCAATTGAGTCTATTCGATCAATTTCAATTGAAAAAAGGATGACGTGGATGCCTGGCGTCTTACATGGCACAGTTAACGCCGACATAGATAATTTTTATATTTTTAAAAAAATCCTCAATTTTTTTCTTCTTTTTTTTTCCCTTTCTGCCAAGCCCAGCAAGGGTCGACCCGCCCTTGTCGGACATGATCAAGAAAAAAAAAAGGAAAAAGGGAAAAGAATTAAAAAATTCATTTAAAAAAAAATTACAAAAATTCATCCACGTCCACATTGACCGTCCTACGTGCCATCACCGGAGTTCAAGTCAGCGATTTTCAATTTTGATCGGATACACTCAATTGGCAAAATGTCAAAATATTTACGACCCCATCGACAAAATTTCAATTTTGTCAAAGAATCTTGCATATTTACTAACAGCCTAATTCTCTTCTGAAAAAAAAAAAAAAAACTTTAGGTCCGATCTCATTCCGACCGTAGCGGCTTCTTCTTCTTCTTCTTCTTCTTTTTTCTGTGTCTAAAAAGATAATAAATTTCAATTTGCTTCCGTATCCAAAAATCTCGCCACTGATTTGTCCAGAATACCGTGTGCCTATGACTAGCTTAGCTGTGCACGTAGATCGTAGATGTTAATGAGCGCCAAAGTTTCAGCTGTGGACATCTCAATGATTCGCCATAATTGCACGACCCTCTCTGAAACGGTAAAAAAAAAGAACAGCTTTGCCTGTGGCTGTCTGATGTTGTTTCCTTGCGTACGCTCCCGTGCATGCATGCTAATCTGTGGTCGGAGGAAAAGTGAAACAATATACCTAAAGAAACGAGAAAATTATATATATATATAATACTTTATCTGTATTTAATGAGGATTTGTTTAACGGGAATTTAAACAAGAACATGAGTTTTTCCCTTCATGAGTACCCGTGCTTTCGATAGCAAATGACCGCAATTTAGTAAGTAGGGGTGTCGATGGGCCGGATCGGGCTGGGTCGGGTATTTAGGGACTAATTTTCTAAAATTTTCCCAAATTTTTTTTTTGTGCAAATATGAGTGCACTGTTCTTGTAATGACGTTATAGTCCAACACCAATAGTTTTTCTCCAAACTATGCAAAGATTTAGAAAATGACATCTTAGAACGACGCAGTGGTCTGACGGCCCAAACATTTGGGCTGGACTGAACACGATTTCTCCTCTTTTTTTTTTTTTTTATTTGGGGTTTTTGTGGTGGTGGTGGTGAACTAGAAACCAACTCCAAATTTTCTCTCACAAAATTCCCCCCCCAAAAAAAAAACATAGCCCGACATAAATCACGAACTTGTAACTTCATGAATTTGCATTTTGGGCAAGAAGTCAGTTTTCGAGGACTCTCATAGGCTATGAATATATACATATATATTCGTTTATTTTCCCTATGAAAAACAAAAATTACTAGTAGCATTTAAAGGAAAAATTTGGAACCTATATGGCTATATTGCATCATTAAGGTTATTTATGATTTATAGGACATGATAGAATAATGGTTGGTGGTGGTGGGAAAAATGTCAAAAACTCAGAGCACGCTTCCTCTCCACTGACAAGGGGAAAGTGGGGGCATGGCCACATCAACCTGCTTGATTTCTTCACGGGCCTTCAAGATTCAATTGACCAAAGGAAAGAGCCATGTGGCCCCCCCCCCCCCCCCAAAACAAAAAAAAGCTTTTTTATTTTAATTTGCCCGAAATTTTTTTTTCCAATAAGTCAAATGATTTAGGAAGGGCAAGCCATCGGCGAGAAAATTTTGTCCTGGTCCATGGCGTCTCTCTCTCTCTCTCTTTGGGCTCTGGAAATAGCCTCGCAACCCCGAGCCCGTTCCATGATTTCTGGGTCGGACGTTAGAAACCGTCTTTCTCGAGGGCGACTTCAAATTGGTATCGCGACGGACCGATGCCGATATGATATGATTTATTTGACCTAGGTGCCTATAATTACGTACGTGATTTAATTTATTTTAATTTTTTTTTGTTGCAAATGGTATGCATGATTATGCATTCACGTTACAAACAAATGGGAAGCTCAGCAGGATTCATGGGCAGCATTAAGAGCCTCGAGCTACCGCTTTGATCGTTTTACACGTGGATAAATATTAATATATAATTTCCAGCCTCCTCTTGCAACGAAGCGTCGATATGTCCGAGTGGTTAAGGAGACAGACTCGAAATCTGTTGGGCTCTGCCTGCGCAGGTTCGAATCCTGCTGTCGACGCCTGTACCCCTCCATTCTTCTTTTGCCTTTTTCTTGCCGCCCAACACAGTCAATTACCCTCAATGTTTTAACTAATGAACCCTTCGTCCGTACGAAAAAACACGTCACGATACTAAATTAAAGTCACATCCTGGTGTTGCTCGTACCCCTCCACGTTTTAACTAATGAACCCCCTTCGTCCATAGGGCCAAAAACACATGCGACTCCACTAAATTAAAGTCACATCCCAATACGTTGGTGTTGCTCATGCTGAAGATTTTGAAAGAATATTTCTGTGCTTACGCATCAGCGAGGGATGTCCAATTAGATGAAAAGATTGTCATATAAATGGTCGATGGCCGATGAAATGATCCGCAATTATCGGTTTGAAAATAACATGACACAGAAATTTCAAAGGACCCACGGAACTTATGAGGTCAGGAGCGATGGTACATTATGAGCAATTGCACTCTTAATTTCAGCTCTTTTGCCAAGTTCGACATTTAGTAATGCAATTTCTTCTTCTTCTTTTTTTTCCTTTTCTTTTTGGTTGATGAGCTCCAGTAGTGTACATTTACTTTGCACAGAACCTAGATCTTACGAGCAGGAGCGAAAGCTCGATATGTAATATGATACATAAACATTCAATGACGCCGAGGCTTTCTAACAGTCCATATGTGGTTAAATCGATGGATACTTACTTACTCCTACTCATATTTCAGAAAAGTACTGAAATTTAACTCTTCCTTATTGAGCGTGCCAAAGTGGAGGCAATTGCTGGCTCTACTTTCCTAAGAGCGTGGCTCAACCACCATCGCGTGATCATTCGTCTTCTCAGATGCTCTTTTGCAATGCAAACTATTGAAGCAACTTATTAATCATCAATAACTATGCTAGTGTATTGTTAGATCGATCAAATTGACGGATGAGTCAACAATGATCATGTACATAGATTATGACGATATTTCCATCCTGGGTTAAATATACTAAATAACATGACAATTAACTTCTTCTTCTTTTTCCCAATTTGCAAGACCCACGAGTCAGAGAATTTATTGTACCTTATCCCTTGGATGAAACCATTGGAATGTTGATGTTGCCCTAGGAGGCAAAACACTCGATATGTCATGTACATATTATTATACAACACTGTTACTGTTAGTGGCACATAACCCTACCTCAACAGAATAAGAAAACCCGAAAACAATCCCGAGGCATGCCACCCCCGGATTGAGAGGGGGGGGGGGGGGGGGGGTGGCGCAAGGCTCCTAGGGCTTGAAAATCATTAAATTATTGCACATCCCACCAACTTTTGTGCCCCCCCTCAACTTTGTAGTAACGCAAAAAGAAGAAGAAGCTAAGAATAAATAAATCAACATCCCCCAAATGAGTGAAGAAGGGAAAAGGAAAGGAAGGAGAAAAATATGGATTAGATATTACAGAAAAATGGTGAAGAAGCCTCTCTCTCTTCCAACCGTAGACACTGTTGATAAACATTCTCTTGGAGGACATAGGCTCGAGGTGTTTCTTCAACCAAGTCTGAGGAAAGCAAATAGAATTCCCTCCGAAAGCTTTCAGCCCACAAAAGGCTTGTTTGGATGCATGAACAGGGAAATAAATACATGGCACAGGGTGAAGAGAAAGTAAAGAGAAAAGGAGGAACAGAGGGAAGATTTTTTACCCCCCTCCTTTAGATGTTTCACTTTTTGGGTTTTAACCTCTCCTCTCTTTAGAAGAGATCGAGATCGAGAGAGAGAGAGAGAGAGATCATAGGTTCACTTCACTAACAAATGATGGCAGGAAACCCTAACTGGTGGAACATGCATCCACCATCTTATCATCATCACCACCATCATCAGCCTCCTACCAATTTGTTACCTCCTCAGTATGTCGTTGGATCCCAGAATTCTCTTGCTGATAATCACACCCAGGAACTTCCTCAGTCTTGGAGTCAACTCCTCCTGTACTCTCTCTCTCTCTCTCTCTCTCTCTCTATCTGTGTGTGTGTGTGTGTGTGTGTGAGAGAGAGAGAGAGAGAGAGAGAGAGAGAGATTTTTCAGCTTTCCAGTCAAATCTAGAAGTTACGTTGCTAGTGATATCACTCTTCTTGACTCTCTCTCTGTGTTTCTTTTGTTCCTTTTTTTTTTCAGGGGAGGATTGTGCAGTGAAGAAGATAACTACAGGTATGGTGCGAGTCACTTTCAGACAAAAAAGTTGGAGAACTGGGAAGAGCTGCAAATGGTGAACAACCCATCTTTAGGTGTACACGCCGCTCATCATCCTCATCCTCAGCTTGTAGATGTAAAACAAGAGGTGTCTCAAACCAGCAGTGATTTGTTGTACAGCCATGGAGTCCATGAAGAGTTGTTCCTGGCACCAAGCAATGTCAATAATAAGCCTGCTTGGCCAAATAGTAGTAACACCATCATGCCTGTGTCTTCTCCTACCTCATGTGTCACCACTTTGAACAATAACAACAGCATGTTGGACTTCTCTAGCACCACCAACGCTGACAACAGCAAGAACACTAACAATAAATTGCGTTCTGATCATTCGTCCGAGGTTGGTGAAGTCTCTTACAATTGTCCTTTTCCTTTTTCGTCTTTGTGTGTGTTTGTGTGGGTGGGATTGTTTTGTAGAATGGTTATAACACTCTCTCGGGGTGAAGATCTTTTAGGTGGAGTTCCTGTAGCATAACTGGGGCTGGTTCCTGTGTTCTTGAAATAGATGCATGTTTGACCCTTGACCTGCAACTCGTTTTCTTCCTTTAGTGTAATAGCGCAACCACTGGAGGGGCATGTAAGAAGGCCAGGGTTCATCCCTCTTCGAGCCAATTACCTCTCAAGGTTAACTCTGCACATCTCTCTCTCTCTCTCTCTCTCTCAAGCATATAAACAGCAGCGATACAATTTGAGATAATATTGTGTATTCAATGACGCATGCAGGTGAGGAAGGAGAAGCTAGGGGATAGAATAACGGCACTCCACCAGCTCGTTTCCCCTTTTGGGAAGGTAAACTTAATTTGAAAATTCTTCTTCTTGCTCATCCCCAACCCCAACACATATTGATGGACACAAAGGACATATTTGCGTAAGCTGATTTTTATATAAACAAGGCCCATAAAAAGCAGAATTTCCTTCTCTCAAAAATTCCCCTTCTTTGCTCCTTTACTTGTTTTCTCACATTCTCCTATATATGCTCTCCTTTTAGCATTAAAGAAGGACCAGAAAGATAACTTAGGGTTTTGTGTTAATTGTGTAGTGTTTATTTTCTTTTTCTTTTTTTGCAGACTGACACTGCTTCGGTCTTGTTAGAAGCCATTGGGTACATCAGATTCCTTCAGGGTCAAATTGAGGTGTGATGTTTATTTGCTCTCACATTTTTATATACGTTTGTGAGCTCTCTGCAAAGCACCAACTCAGAATCAGTGAAGGGCATTGCATTTAAAGACTATAAAAAGTTCCATACTTTGATAGCTTTTCTGCAAGAAACATTCTCTCTGAGTAATCGCAGTTTGCATATGACATTTTTCATTTTTGGTTTTACATGAATAATGCAGGCTCTTAGCTCTCCGTACCTGCGCAATAACGGGCCTGGAAATATGAGGAATCAACAGTCTGTAAGTACTTGGCCGCAACATACATATACTTCATATTCAAACAGAAAAGACTTATGTCAAAATGCATTTACAAATTTCATTTTGAAGTGATGTCGAAACTCTGAATTAGTCTTTGAACAAGTAGAACATGAAAGCAACGATAAAAGATTACCGCACCACTTTGTAAATCAATCTCTGATTTCAGTGAAGGCATTATTCGACACAAAATTTGACATATGCATCTTAGAGTCTCAATATACTTGGTTTACGATCCTACTAAAACATGATTAATTAGCTGAAAACCATGGCCAACATTAGACCAGTGCATGTACTAGGCGTCTGCTATAAGACTTGTTTGAAGCAAAGTACAACATTCCACCCTCTCTCTCTCAAAAGACACATATATAGTTGAACTTCAACAGTTTGCTGTTTTTTAGACTAGTTATGTTGGTAAGTTCATGAGAGGAAACCTTTTGTCAGGTTCAAGGAGAAGGGAATTTTGCATTTCCTGGAGACACCAGCTTGCAGGTATATAAACTGTGCTTCATTGGATCTGTCATCCTCTTAAATCAGCAAAAAGCAAGTAGCTAGAGAGAGACAGACTTTGTTTATTCTAGACCAAGCATCTAAGTCTGCTATTTTAGGTGGGAAGAGAAAGCTTTAGCGAACAAGGTTCCCATAATTCATACGCCTTTACCCTCATAAAGTCATCAAAAGCATCACATATATAAACCAAGACTTGACATTAGCTTGGAATCCTAAAAGGCTTTTTGCTAGGATATGATAAAAGTTCTCTTGTCTTTCTTTTTCATTCTTTTTCACTGCATAGCTCTTCGAGGACACCTGCCCAATCACAAAAGCAAAACCCTAACAAAGGTCCACCACTTTAGCATAAATTTAACAAAATATAAAGTCCTCTCCATTTGATTCCCTGGTATTTTGCAGGATAAATTATATGACCACCATCATTGTTATCATCATTTTGATAATCATTATTGCTCTAATTTGATTATCCTAAGAAACAAGTGGCGGGTCGAATGATTTAGATTTGTACGTGTATGTCTTGGTTTCTCAGGAAAACCGAGATAAACCAAAGGACTTGAAGAGTAGGGGCCTGTGCTTGGTTCCTGTCTCCTGCACGATGCAAGTTGGAAACGAAAGCGGAGCCGACTACTGGACTCCGGGACTTGGTGGCGGTTTTTGACAGGTACTGGCCAGCTGGTGGCTGCAACATCGACCGAGCGAGCTCCTGGGGGATGACATAATATCATGAGCAGTCACTCTGCTTAAACCTAAGGCTGACTGCTCATGATGCTATGCATTCTTAGAGTAGCATCGACTCGATGGTTAATTTATTCCGGTACTTTGATTGGAGAACTCTAGCCGTTGTGTTTCTATGAAGTTCATGGATGACAAGTTACCACCTAGAATGGTTTTAGGTAGTAATGTATTGATCCTTCGTTATTAGATGAAATGAAAATCCAAGTTAAGTCCCTCCAACATTTTCACTCAAAAGCGTGCGTATCCAATCTTCCATCCTATTTTTTCCCCGCTTTTCCATTGCGTTTTCAGATAATGACATAGATGAAAATAGGGAGAGTTTGGAATCTTGGGTTTATGATACAAATACTACAAAATAGTAAGTTCCCAAGCAATACATGAAATTACCAACTTTACTCTCATATCTCATCTCCATAAATAAACAAATTAATAATTGATAGATTTTAGGAAGGCTGGTAATTCCGAAACGATCAAGTAGATGTAATCTAAAAGCCTGATCGATAGTTCATAGTGAAAATGTTGTCAAGGAACTCAAATAACACTGGCAAGAGTTGGTAGTTTCAACGAAAGTTGGTAATTTGAGAACGCGCCAAATAGTTTTTTGCAAATGACTCAAATAAAATTATTTTTTTTTAACTTCAAAAAAAAAAATTGGTAACTATCTCAAATACGCTAGGAATTTTGTGTAAAAGTTGGCGACTTCATAAAAAATTGGTAAGTTACTATAAAAATTGGTAAGTTGCTGACAAGAAGTTCATAAATAATGAAATAACACTTGGTAACATGGAACTAGATGGAAACTAAATGGAAAGAAGTTGGTAAACCACTCGAACTAACGTTGGTAATTTTAAATAAGTTTGTGAGCAACACAAATAGGAATCGGTAATTCCTTAGAACAGTTGGTAACTTCGGACCAATCAAATCAATATTGGTAAGTTGGAACGAATGTTGGTTAATTAATTAGCAAGTTACTACACAAACGATAATTAATCAGTCACATTTTGCTTAATTAACTGTAGTACCTAGAACGCACCTACATTATCTGTAATTTACCAACATGTAAAATTATTCCATTTTGTTTTAGCATACTAAAAGTTAGAACATGCGAACTAACGTGAACCTTTCCACCTCATCCTTTGGACTAGGGATGTAATTGACCTGAACCAAATCGATACAATGCCAAGCTCGAGCTAGACTTGACTATTTTAGACTCGAAATCCCACTCGAGCTCGGTCGAGTAGCCGAACTTAGGCTCGAGCTCAACTAGATTGTAAAAGAGCTATATGTGGGATTCGAGCTCGAGTTTAACAAGCTCGGAGATTCACTCCATGTGTACTTATATGAAGTTTAAATGTGTAATTTGACTTATTTGTTTTTTCGTTTCTTGCAATTAGGAAATACTTCTGGAAAAAACAAGAGAAGCTCAATAAGGCTTAAGAGAGCTTGTCGAGCTGGCTTGAATCCATAAGATACTCTAGTAATTTAAGGTTTAGACTAGTCGATTTTTAATAATTAGGGTTTATACCACGAAAAACCCCAAAACTGGTACACCCGTGACAAATTTACCCCAAACTATTTTTTTGACCATGAAAAACCCCAAACTGGTACACTTGTGACAAATTTACCCCAAACTAATATATTTTTGACAAATTTACCTACCGTTAATTTTTGTTAAATTTAACGTCAAATTGCTTAGTTGGATGGCATGTGTCACTTCACAAGTATACCAGTTTGAAATTTTTACCCTCTGTTTATTACAGATTTATCAATTTAGGATTTTTAATGGTACTGATCCAATTTAACAAAGGATAAATTTATCATAAATGTAATAGTTTGGGGTAAATTTGTCACAAATGTACCAGTTTAGGGTTTTTTACGGTCAAAAAAATAGTTTGGGGTAAATTTGTCACGGGCGTACCAATTTAGGGTTTTTCGTGGTAAAAAAAATAGTTTGGAGTAAATTTGTCACAAGTGTACCAGTTTGGGGTTTTTTGTGGTCAAAAAAATAGTTTGGGGTAAATTTTTCACGGGTGTACCAGTTTGGGGTTTTTCGTGGTATTAACCCTAATAATTATTGGGTCTTGTCCGAACCACTCACCAGTAGCTTGACTCAGTTTCACCCTTACTTTGTGTTAGAACATACTTTTTGGGCAATTAATATAAGGACAATTAAGTCCCCTAAATATTACAAAGAGAAAATGAAGCGCTTCAACGGTGAATGATGACAGTTCATAGTCAAGAAAATCACCAAAAAAGTCCTAAACCTATTGCAATTATGCTAATTCAATTTTAATTTTTTTTGGCCAATTCAGTCCATTTGATTGACTGGCACTGGTGTGACAAATTTTTAATAATATTTTAATATTTATTTTTTGATATTTTTTTCTATCTTTTTTTTTTTTTTTGCATTTGGGTAGGTACCCTTCTGCCGGCCATCAACAGAGGGCCGGCGGCAAGGGTTGTGGCCCTCTCAACTGCTGATGAGGACTGGCAACCCTTGCCTAGCTGCTGCTAGGGTTCGCGGCCCTCGACCGGCAGCATCTTGCCGGCCCAACTAAAATAAAAATAAAAAAGACAGAAAAAATTATTTAAAAAGTAATTTAAAAGATTCAAAAAATATATTTAGACGTACTGAATTGACATAATTGTAAAATATTTAAGATAGAATCAACATAATTATAATATATTTATGACTTTTTTTAAAAATAATTTTCTTGTTCATGGTCTTGCCATTTTCAAATGGTGCAGCAAGAAACACAA
This sequence comes from Psidium friedrichsthalianum, assembly GCA_019149425.1. NCBI lineage: Eukaryota > Viridiplantae > Streptophyta > Magnoliopsida > Myrtales > Myrtaceae > Psidium > Psidium friedrichsthalianum. The sequence goes on along the minus strand of JAGVVM010000929.1, from coordinate 16,737 downwards.
ACTTTGTTCCAAGATGTGATGTTTTTGTGCAGGACAGACTTTGAAGAGTATCTTTCAAGAATTCAAACATGACAACAGTAGAGCTTGTGCAATTCCTTTCTGCTTTTTCTTTATGGGACCTTTTCATGAGTACTTATTATCAGCAATCCATTCCTTGGTTGTCCAAGACTACCCCATCTTCTTAACTGGAAAGTTGAGAGAGAGAGAGAGAGAGAGAGAGAGTCATGTGGGCTGACCCGAATATGCCAATGTGGGTCCTGTCAATTCGGGTCTTTCTTTCCAAACCAGACTTTATCAGATTGTACTCGAGTGAATTGTATGAAACTGCAGTACAACATAAGATTAAAAAAGAAAAAAAAAAACTCAATAGAAAGTAATGGGAGGGCCACTCGCATCCATTTCAAATACGCTTCTCCTGCAGCAACCAAAGGGTGTGCATGACTCGATTCTGTCGTAACTCCTACATCATATGCTGCATCACTCCCCACTTTGCTCTGGAAAAAAAAAAAAAAATTTCTTCTCTGCTCTCATTTTCTTTTTTCCTGGCCATCCCTCTGTGCTCCCGTTGAGAATTTTTGTATCCTAATTATATATACATAAGCAGACATCCGTGGCGATGATGATCTTAGTGGGTCTTTCATTGCTCAAACCCTTTTTTCTTCTAATTTCCCCAAGAAAGAAAATAGGTTTCCAATTTTTCTTTTTTTGTTTTCTGGGTTAAAATTTGGACTCGGCAACCATAATATGTTTGCCAGATTCATTTAGGCTTTCTGGTTCTCTGCAAATATGCAGGTCATGCGAGAGCAGATGCGCAAGAGAGAGAGAGAGAGAGAGAGAGAGAGAGAGAGGGTAGAAGCTAACAAAAAGCATGCAGCTACACTCGCCATGCCTCTTCACAGGTGATCATTTCAACCTGAAAAAGTTATTACAACCTTATCAATCATTGCACTCAAATCTCCCTGTCTCTGCTTAAATCCAAAAACACAGCAATGTCTTGTTTCTTCTTGTTTCCACCCTGCGGAGTTTGTTCTCGCATGTCCCAACAAACACAATAGTAAACTCGCACCATAAGAAAGGAAAAAGAGAGAGAGAGAGAATGAAAAGAAGAAGTAGTGAAACTCCGCGGGGAAGGTACCAAAAAGTTCTAAACATGTTTGGTATCAATTTAGCCATAAATCTTTAAAATTATGTCAATTCAGTCATAAATATTTTACATTTATAGTAATTTTGGCCGAAAATAGCTAACGCGGATGCCGACTATCCTATGTGGTGTGATCGGCACGCTAATGTGGACATTCTAATAATTTTCTTTTAAAAAATGAATTTTCAATTATTTCTTCTTTCCTTTTTGTTTCTTTCATTTTTGTGTGACGAGCCACACGGCCCTCGATAGATTTGGGTGAGAGGCTTCAATGGCCAAAATTTTTTAAAAATAGAAAGAAAAAATAATGAAAATTTTATATTTTAAAAATATTATTTAAATTTTTATGGATGGATTTAATTGGCACAAATGCAAAAAGATTTATGATTAAATTAAATTAACATAACTAAAAGGTTTAGGATCGAATTAATACCAATACAATAGGTTTAAGATTTTTTTGGTATTCGAAAAGTTTAATGTCATTGTTGGACACGCTTAAGCTCGTATTATAAACAATTTTTCGAAGTTGAGCTTCAAACTGCAATTGTGTTACCAAAGCACAAATCCTTGGTTAGGATCATCAACTGAGGGAGACTCAAATGTGCCTAAAATCACAAGCCCATCGATTTTACCCTCGAAATCACGAAGAATTTAGTGGGCCGAGATTGGAAATCTGCAGCCCTTTCCAATAGAAGTTGATCCAGAGAATCAAGCCCAATTTGTCAAATTGACTGGACCACCATCTGAATCTCACGTTAGCTTTGTTTGAGGAGGACAGAAGTTGTCACGAAATCCACAATCACCGTGTAAATAAATAGTGATTGAACATGTCATGGGATCGATGATGCATATATGCTAGGAAAATTGCGTTACTAACGATCGAAACGATAAAAATCCTTTTGATTTTTTTGCGAACCTTGAGTCATTTTTGGGATGTCGCCAACTTCGAACTCCTTTCAATGGCCTTGGAGTGGCTGATCAAGCACATATCATTGTTCGCTCAATTACCCCGTGATCACACATGGGCACGATAATTACCTCCGGAAACTGGGTCGTGCGGGTCGGATGGCCTAATGAATTGAGAATGCTGGAATCGGATGATATGGTGATTTCGGGTCGTTCAGGATGTTAAAATTGCTAGTTGGTACATTTTAGCCGCACATTGCAATTGCAATGACCGCTAAACAAATTGGCGAAAAGATTGCTAAACAAAACAACACATGACGAATTGCAGAGGGGTGGGAATCTTCATGCTGCTCGCCCATTAAAGCCTCTCCCTTTTGGAAACTCCAAGTTTCAACTGCTCGAATACAATGAAATAAAGAGCTAAGACGAGAAAGAAAAATCGTGACACAAAATTTATTATGTTTCAAACCTTAAATTAGGGCTATATTTAACAGCGAATTTCATTGTAACTAGTACCTTCCATCTTTGTGTTATAATCCTCAATTACAAGAAAAACAGATTATAATCAATAATTAGCCATGAGCTAAAGCTCAAACTAGATCCACGTAATTTTTTTTTTTTCTGAACCTGAAGTGGAAAACATATCCCCAACATTTAATATGAGAACCAGAAGAGGAAAACAGAAACGCATGATGTTACTGTAGTCGGGAGGCAGAGGAGATGGCTCTGGCCTCGCTCATCTCTTGCAATAATAATTGCTTGCAATTTTGGAGGATGCATTGAGATCTTCTTCTTCTCTGGTCAGCAGAAATGGATTGCCCGCCACGCCAAAACAACACGGCCAGGACAAGTTAGCACCGACCGATCGTATCGACCACCTCCTCCTCCTGCTGCTTGTCCAATCAGCCAGAGCCCCCACACTATGCCCCTGCACTGAAATTATAGTCTGCTTCCAGTACCCAAAAATTATTCTTGTTTTACGTGCATGTCATTTATTTGTCTGCTCTTTTCCACACGCAAAGTCATCTCTCTCTTCTCTCTCTGTGGCACAAGCCCCACTGACACTGAGGAGAAAAAAGAGAAGAAGAAAAAGACTCTTTTTATGCACATGTCTTGCCATCTCTAGACCTCACTGTGATCTTTATATTCAGTGCCGGAACGAGAAGCCAACCCACTTCGGGCTCGAAACGAGAAACCTTCTTGCTTGCTCTAGCCTCTGTATTGCATCTGGAGAAGAAAGAAGATGAATCGCACAGAAGAAGAAACTCCAAAGCCAGCAAAGGGTGGCCTCATCACCATGCCCTTCATCATAGGTTAAGCACTCCTGCATTGCTGTGATCTGTGCGGTTCTTGATTTCCTCTTTAGTTTTGTTGTTGTTGTTGTTGTTGTTGGGTCCTTGTTGAGCTCGAAATGTTGAGTCTCGAGTCGATTTTTGATCGCAGCAAACGAAGCGTTTGAGAAGGTGGCGAGCTACGGGCTGTTGCCCAACATGATACTCTACTTGATGAGGGACTACCATTTCGGAGTGGCCAAAGGGACGAACTTGATCTTCTTCTGGACAGCTGCTACTAATTTCATGCCGCTTCTCGGGGCTTTCATTGCCGATTCTTATCTGGGTCGATTCCTCACCATTGCTTTGGGCTCCATCTGCAGCCTCTCGGTAATTAATTACGGTCAACTTTCCTGATTTTGAGGTTTTAACTTGCTTAGGCCTTGTGCATGTTCCGGTCTCACCTCGAGTTTGTGAAGATACCTTTGTTTCACTATCAGATCTGGAAATTATTTGTGGGGTGGCTTTAATTATGTGCCTTCCGATACTCTTTGTCAACCGTCACTTTCTTGCTTTTGCTTTTTAGCTTTCCTTCTTCCAGATGCAGAGAGCTTCGACTTTCTCACTTTATGGTGCTTTCTCGATTATGTCCCAATCAGTGTTTGCTGTTACTGTCCTCTCCTTTGTGGTGGGCCTGAAAAGTTGAAAGACTTCGATCAGGATAGAACTATGAGTGAAAAGAAAAAAAATTAGCAGAAAACCATGTGTATGTGGTCAAAGATTCAACTTTAATCTTCAGCATCTGGGCAAAAGTCAGTGTAGATCCTAAGTTCTTCTTCAGGAATTGGTGTGTGATGATTTTGGCAGAAAGAATTTGGTTGGTTTGTCGTAGCAAAATCAACCTTACTTCTCCATCATTTATGCGGAGAGAAACACCATCATAAACTGAAGTACAGTCACACGAATTGTAGGGAATGACGCTATTGTGGTTAACAGCAATGATACCACAGGCAAGGCCTCCTCCTTGCGACCAGTTCACAAAAACCTGCGAATCCTCGAGCACACCCCAAATAATTCTTCTGATCACAGCCTTTGCCCTCATTTCCATCGGAGCCGGAGGGATCCGAACCTGTTCATTAGCATTTGGTGCTGATCAAGTGGACAGAAGAGAGAACCCGAACAACAAGAGGGTCCTAGAGAGCTACTTCAACTTGTACTATGCCTCAGCCTTTCTTTCTGTCCTCGTGGCCTTGACGGCCATAGTTTATACACAAGATCACTTGGGGTGGAAGGTCGGTTTCGGGATTCCCGCTATTCTCATGTTTTTCTCGGCGTTCTTGTTCGTTCTCGCTTCCCCTTTTTACGTTAAGCAGAAGGCGAACAGGAGCTTGTTCACTGGGTTTGCGCAAGTAATTGTTGTTGCCTACAAGAACAGGAAACTCGATTTTCCCAGCCAGGAATTAGATGGCTTCCACTGCTACCACCAGAAGGAGGGTTCGGAGTCTGTTCCGCCAACCAATAAACTAAGGTAAGTTCTCAAGAAAGCCAGTGTCTCAAAGTTACGTGAAGAGAAGTGAACATGTTTAACCATATAATTGCAGGTTTTTGAACAAAGCATGCGTCATTAAGGATCCAGAAAATGATATAACTCCTGATGGATTGGCTTCGAATCCCTGGAGTTTGTGCACGGTCCAGCAAGTGGAAGAGCTGAAAGCATTGATTAAGGTCATGCCACTCTGGTCTACTGGGATCATGCTGTCGATCAATATAAGCCAAACCTCTTTCCCGTTGCTCCAAGCAAGCTCCATGGACCGACATATTACTTCGAGCTTCCAAATCCCAGCCGGATCTTTTGGTACGTTCACGATCATCACGCTCACGGTATGGGTCATCCTGTATGATCGTGGTCTTCTTCCCTTAGCGTCAAAAGTCAGGGGAAAGCCAGTACGTCTCGGTGTGAAACTGCGGATGGGAATTGGACTTCTCATATCCTGTATGGCCATGGTTGTTTCAGCAATAGTTGAGCACATTCGACGGAAAAGAGCTTTACAAGAAGGGTTGCGAGAAAATCCAAATGCGGTGGTTGCAATGTCGGCGATGTGGCTTGTGCCACAGTATTGTCTGAATGGGTTTGCTGAAGCTTTCACCGCGATAGGCCAAACAGAGTTCTACTATTCCGAATTCCCTAGATCCATGTCTAGTATTGCAGCTTCCATGTTTGGGCTGGGGATGGCTGTGGCAAACTTGTTAGCAAGTGCTATAGTGAGCGCCGTGGACGGTCTCACCTCCGGAACGACAAGAAAAAGCTGGGTATCGAGTAATATAAACGAGGGCCGCTATGACAATTACTACTGGCTCCTCTCCATCATGAGTCTGCTGAATATATTCTATTTCCTGTTCTGTAGTTGGATTTATGGACCCTGCGCGAGCAGCGGCAAGAATGTCCAAGGACAGGAGATCGGCTCTGGGAAGGAACTAGAAGTGTGTAAAATAGAGAAGAGACTTAAGGATGAGTTAGATGAAAGAGAGGCAGGAAAGGAGGATTCTGATCTCAGGAAATAGGGGGACTTTGTCATGCAGTTTGGTTCGAAACAATCACTTTGCAAGGATTGACAGTGTAAAATTCACTATCCAGAGACGGAAAATATAGATTGTGCGGCGCTTGCAGTGTTTTTTAGAAGATGCGTGTAGAGTGATGCAGCTGGATCATATCAACCAGCTGCAGGGGTAGACCTGCTACCAATGCTACAATCAAGAAATTCAGGGTGCAGATCTCTGATGTATAGGGCTTATGTGTGATTTCTAAAGATTGTATTTTTTTTAGTGCATCGAAGATGAGTATTTGGTGCTTTGACTCGTGCTGGGTGTTGACAAGCAATGTCAGATCCCATTATTGGTTAATTTTTCTGTGGCCAAGGCCGGAGTTACTGGCCTGGCAACTTGCTGTTTTGGCATTTGAAATTTATAAGATGGGACTTCTTTCATGGACTAGATATCTGCTTAGTGGGAAAATACACTTGATCCTTCATTAGACTTCACGGACTAATTGAAGTCCCAGTATCAGCTCTGACAGTGAATAGGAGGGGGCAGTTTCTTTCTGCTCTCCAAATTTATTTAAGACCCGTTTGGTAATGTTTTTATTCTTTTAAAGTGATCTGAGTAGAATCGTATTTTTTTATTTTGCTCCATAGATGATTTTTAGAGAATCAAAACGAGTTTGGTAACTGCACAAAATTTTTGTTCCCGAGCATAAACGCGTTTGGTAAATGTGCAAAATTTTTATTCCCGAAACAATCAAGTGGCGAGCATTTTTTTTAAAAAATGTTTTTATAATTTTTTTAAAATTTTAAATATTTTTTTTTAAAATTTACATATTTTTAATTTTCCCCCATTCTTATTTTTATATTTTTAATTTCCCCTTTTTAAAAATTTAAAATTTTTCTTTAAATTTTAAAGCTTATTTTTAAATTTAACTTAAAAATATTTTTAAAAAATTACTTTTCAAATCTTTTTTTTTTAAGTTCAAAAGTTCATGTGGATTTAATCTTTTTTTAAAACCGAGGCTTTGTTCTTTTTTGTGATTCTCAAAAGTGTTCTTTTTTTTAGAAGCAATTTTTTTTGTTCCTTATTTTTGGGTCCAAAACTGTTTTCGGGAGCAGAATCAGAATCGAAATTATTTGCGTTACCAAATATATTTCCTATCCTTTTTTGTTTTGAGAAATAGAAATAACGGAACAAAAACCTTACTAAACAGGCTCTAAATTTTCGGCTAGTATAGCCTCGTGCTTGCACGAAGCAATGGTCAGGAAGATTCACAGAAGTGGACAGAGGCAACGAGGGTTGCAGAACATGTTTGCATTCTGTCATTCTTAAAAAAAACTTCAAATGGAAGACAGTCGATTGAGTTGATAGTGGCTGAAGAACAAGGCAAAATTCACCCCCAAAGTAATTACACACTGCGTTAGAATGAAGGTACTCAAAGCCAAAACTGTTTTGACCCCTCAGTCCACCACTTCAATTTAGGTTTGGTAAATAATGGACTCCTTATGTTCCTCCTCCTTTTTTTTAACTTCTTTCACATCCTTTTGTTTACTTGTTTTGTGGATAATCATTAATTTCCTTTTCACCTAAGAGGACATGGCTTGACTATGTTGTTTAATATTTTTGTTATTTTGCTTTACCTTATTTAAGTTTCAAGCATGATCTCAATTGTGTAGCCAAGCTCATCTCACTAAAGTTCATATGTGCATTATCAAGCATCGTTCATCGTGGGGAGCCTCATAAAATTATGGCAGACTAACGAGGAATTGATCCCAACAATCAGGATGTGTGGGAAGAGAGAAAGAAACCCTAGTTCTCTAACTCTAGCAAGAAACGATCAGCTCATAACTGTTGTTTTGAATCATCAACACATGCGAAATAACCAAACCTGAGATACAGTGGAGATTTCAAGAAAAAGAAAAGCGCCGCAAAAGCACGGCTTGTTCACTAGTTAGTAACTACGAGGAGATCAAGCGCGGCGGTGCGCGATAAAGGAAAGGAAGTTGTCGAGACATTTTACGGCGTATATTTATATAATCATCCGAAATTTCGCTGGGTTCTAAAAGCAGTAAGGATGCACGCAAATTGGCACAACATGCGCAAGGGATCAAAGCTTGCTACTAAGTTGATCGCCTGTCAAATTCACAGAAGCGAATCACTGCTTAGCCAAGGCGATTAACTTGCCATCGTCTTTCCTCCTCGCTTCCACCACCCACCAACGCAAGCTTTCCCTTTTGACTCTGCTAGATTATAAGACAAATGGTATTGCCCCGGGACAACGTCTTGAGAATGGTGGCGCATCCTTTCCAGCCACAACGCAAAAGTTTGGAGACTTCTGGCATTTTGATACGTAAAATTTCACAACATCGCTTTTCGTTTTTTCGAAGGGGGAAAAAAAAAAGAAGCGTCGTTAATTTTATCTTATCGAAAAAAGAAATTCTATGATCATATGTGACAGTTTTAAGTTTCAAATTCTCAAGGTGGGTTCCATTTTTAAATTACGGAAGCTGTCGGGGAAGGTCGGGTCCAGAGTCGTCCACCATGGACGGCAAACTAATTAAGTAGACATGGCTTATTGAATTAGCGAGCCTAATGCATCCTGATGTTCGTACCCAAGTCACTGCCATGACGGGCCACGGCGAAGAACACACTCGGAGTCTTCAGCAACTGGCTCGTAGCCGAAAGATCCTATCCCTTCATTCACCGATGTCTTCTCCGTCCCGGTCGCAGAGCTCGAGCCTAAGGCTCCGTTTATATTACAGATTTATTAGGCTCCGTTTATTTCGTAAAAAATAAGAATAATCACTTGAAATAATTTGATCAACAAAAAAAATATTTCTGTTATTGTTAATAATTGTTATCTAAATATTTTTTTGGACGATAAAAGTATTCTCCCTTCTTTTCTCTTTGTAAGCGAGTTCAAGCAGTGACTTTTAGGAAATGTAATTTTGAATTATTCATTTTTTGCGAAACAAACGAGACCTAATAAATCATGTGACAACATTTTTGAGAACACTATACGTCTACATAGACAATAAAGTGCTATTTTGACATTTTCAACCACCCCGTAATGACTCTTAAATTATGTGACATGTTAAAAAAAATTTCTTCGGACATATCGCTCACATTCGAAAGAAGATAAGTGTCACATTTTACCGTTTCGTTCGAAGTACTCTTAACACAGTATTACCATGTGTATACATAGTCGGTCTTTACCTAAGATAGAAATATGAAAAAAAAAAAACAAACAGATGAGGTGAATTCTATTAACTTATTAGCTAGCGATGGAATAAGCTACGAATTGTCGAAGACTAAAATGAGTTTCGCATTTAAATTTCGCAATACCTTTTTCTAGAGGTGGTAAAATGGATTTAGAATCCGTATTTGACCCATACATCATGATTGTGGATCATAAATGGGTTTCTAAAATTTTAAAAGTAAATCATAAGTGGATTTTAAATAGGTCATAAATGAGTTAACTAAGAAAACTATAGAAAACTGTAGCAAAAGATATAAGAAGCAATTTTCTCTGAATTGGATTTTAATGATGAAATGTTTTAACAATATAGGTCAGGTCGAGTATGGATCACTAGATTTGTATAGTATGAAAATAGATCAAAACGAGTTAAACAGGTCAATATGAGTTGGTTCGTATTCAATTCGACCCAGATCCATCCCAATCCACCAGTTTGAAAGCTGACACCTCTACCTTTTTCTTAAAGAAGGGAAGTAGAAAATCAGGGACGATGGAAACAAGGGGGTTGGTACCGTGAAGGTCGGGTCAAGATGTCGGCCAATTAATTAAGCAGACAATGGCTTGTTGAAAGCTCCGTCCTTTATTGGGCATTTATCATCACCACGTTAACATTCTGGTCAACATCTCAAGGCGACTTTGCAATACTTCTTGCAGCTTCAGAAAAGACTATGCGATTCTTGAGCTCAGTCATGGTTTGCACTTTGTGCTTCCGAGGTGAAGAAACTTGACAAACGAATAAGTGCGTTTTGAATCAGACCCAACAAAATGTAGGACAGAAACAAACTTGGCTCAGCTTTGATCGGGATCGGATTGGATATCTTTCGTTCCGTTCGCCGAGTCGTGGACTGATCTGGAGGAGGCGCTGTTGTTCGGCGATCCCCGTTTCGTCTCTGTCTTTCAGCTTATTCTAAACCGAGTTCGGCCCTCGGTAATTTTCGGAAACGCGCTGCTAATGTACGTTGCGAACACAAGCAGGGGACCATCGCGAGGTATATGGAACTGGCCAGAAAACTTGCTGCATTTCGTGAATAAGACCGATTAGGAAAGAGCTTACCATAGAGAATGTAACATGAAAATTCGAAAACCACATTGACCGGTGATGAATTTTTTATTTTTTATGTAAACGTGAATTTGTTAGCCAACACTTACGAGGCATCCAGGGGGCTTACGTGTGTTTCCTAGCTCGAGCCATCCGGCATTTAGTCCGAACATCAAGCAAGGGCAAATTGCTGTCAAAATTGCCGCCGAAAACGCATCCAGGTTCAATATTCTGTTATGAAGAGCCCGGATAAGATGAAGTTCTACACTGTTTTTCTATTTCCTTTCAGTTTTTTTGAGGAGGAATGCCGGGATGTCGGAGTTCACCACTTGAGGCCTTGAGAAAATCGAAATGTGGCAGCAGATAAGAAGAATCTAACTAGACGCAAAGATGCAACATTCACACGCGTAAGTGAACACATCGAAACAAGATGTTCTCCTGAAACTTACTGTTCTTTGTGTCCCTGGGGTAGTAACTACGGACGGGTCCAGGATGACACTGTGCTTCCCAGGAAAGGCACCAACACTTGAATACCAGGATCTTTCTGCCAAGCCTGTTTTATCCTCCAATCTAAAATAGCAAATGAAGTCAATGCCACGAACATTCGTTCTATGCTTAGAGCAGAATCATCAAGAAAAGACAAACCCCTCCAAGAGAAGATTTATAATCGAAGGGAAGCAATGAAGTAAACTCATGTTCCTTTGAGGATAAAACAGAAAAATCCTATCCTGGTTTCTGACACCAAACATTAGAGAAGGTCAAAGCTCTTGGAGTATGATTTCTGGGCACTTGATCAAGATAAAGTACTATTTTTTTTTTCAGCAGAGGTTGTCGGTACATATGATTGCTTTGGTGCAAGTTTTGGATCTGCAGATTAATAAAGTCTCACAGGTATTTTCTTTGTGATTGGATTGGTCTAGCACGTCTTGATTTTTCGAGAGAAAAGGCATATGTACTTAACCAAAACAGAAGAAAGGCGAAAAATTTGAAGTTTGCTATGCATGCATCTCTTTAGAGCACGTATAGAATGTATGCGGACATAAGCAATTCGCCACAAATAGATACACCAAGAAAGACTGGGAGACACAAATAGATAATCTTTTGCACCGGCTCAAATGATCATCTAGGAATACACATATTCTCTCCATCAACAGAAATTTAATCATCGATGCTGCGCTGATATATTCAGGATATGAAGAAACGGACTGTGGTAGTGTCGGAGGTTCCGCCGCTCTAGTTTGTGTTCAAGTTTGTCGTTAAGCTTTCAAACCTATATTTGGTTCCCATTGCGTCACTGAACGGGTCTTTTGAAGGACAAGTTTTAGGAGTTCCTCTGAATATCTAATTCGAATTGCACTGCAACAGGTCTACCAAAGTTCAGAAGTTTTCCGTTACATCAACTGTTTCTAAGTTATGTCAGCATCTCTTGTTGCACTTGATACAAGCATGCTAATTCCATTCTGGTTTTTACCGTCAAATCGGCGTAGGTGACTTCGATTGCTTCAGCCATCCCTATTCGAACATAAAGATAGAGACAAACCAAGAGAAAGTACGGGAGTTTACAGGCTTTTCGTCCAAGTGCGAACTGAAATTTGGTCCTAAACATTGATTAGTCCTCTATTTTGCGCAAGGCTACCATGACCACAGCTTTCTAGAAACTCGAAAATCTTTAAGTTCATTCATTCAAGAAGATATTTCTAGCACGAATGGCTCCACAACGTAAAATTGAACAAATTGCTGGTTCTGACTGGTTTTGTTTCTTCACCGAGCCATGAATTGATTCGGCGGAGGATTCTCCATTTGCTGCTCAGCTATCCGCCTCCAACCTGCAAGTGACATTCACGAAGCTCTTAAAACGCTTGCAATGTGCAAAGTTGAAACAAATACCATGGATACTGAAATCTATAAATCAAGCGAACGATTAAAGCCGCTTTTGAGTTCAAATGACATAGGCGCATGATACCTAGAGATGGATCGAGACCACTGTTATTGAGCTCGCGGAACTCTTGGGCGAGCGCACAACAGGGGCAGAAGATGTGAGAAACCATGTCCGGAAAAGGAGCTTCCACTAGATGGTACTTCCTCCTCAGCTTTGCTCTGTACTTTGATCCCATTAGCCAGTGAGAACACAGGGCCGGCATCATGGCCAAGTAAATATAACTTCCCAATGCACAACCTGAAATTTCCAAATTTGAATTTAGTCGTTGCAAGAACCACTCATCAAATCAGGTGGCCAAGAGTTCAGGACGAAGTCTAATTTATCTGAATCTAATGGGATGTGTTAACAAAAGTTTCTGAGTTGAGAGGACTCACTCATTTCTCCTTCATCCAAGACTTCGGCAATCTGACCAAATGTGACACACGGTAAATATGCTGTCATAATGGCTGCAAAGTTCATCAGAGAAAATATTAGTGCGTTCTCCTCATAATTAGTTGAAGAATGATGTCATTTGTGATCTACCACCTAGTAAAGAAGTTACTACTGTTTGACACTTGGAATTTTCGGTCAGCGAAAGATTTGCTGTATTATTCCGGGGAGAAGTGTTGGCCAACTTTACCATTTGTTGGATGTTGAAAACAGTCAAACAGCCCAGTCGACCACGGTACACCCAAATCCAGATTGTCTAGCATGCCAGGTGGTTGCTGCATCATCCCGAACGGTTGCTGCATCATGTCAGGCTGTTGCTGCACCACGCCAGGCGGCTGCTGCATCATCATCTCCGGCGGTTGCTGCATCATGTCGGGCTGTTGCTGCACCATCCCAGGCGGTTGGTGCACCACACAAGGCGGTTGCTGCCTCATCATCTCAGGGCGTTGCTGCACCATGCTGGGCGGTTGCTGCACCACTCCAGATGGTTGCTGCACCGTCCCATCTGCGTCGATGGTTTCAAGCTTAGCCATTTGATGGAGTGGAAGCCCGAAAACTTGGTCGAGGCCGATTGCCCATTCCCGTGATTTATTGTAACCTACTCTTCGTCAAAGCACATTTTATATTGTGTGCCCAGTCTGTCTTCATCAAGACTTTGTGGCGGATTAATCAAGCTTGGAGCTAGAGGGTCACAATGTTGACAAAAACAAAAGGAACGACCAAATACAATAAACTCGTTAAGGCCGCACATGTTGCCAGTTTTCAGTTTGTGGGACAGTGAAGCTGAATAAACTCAAAGCACTTCAGTCGTTTTTTATTGGCTAAATTTCCATTGCTTTCACCTGCATCGTTTCCTGGTTGTTTACAATGACAACGCCAAATAGTTGGGATTATCTCCTGCTTGACGTCCATAAGCAATGATTGTTTGTCTGAAAACCCTGCTAGCTGTTTAAAAATGCCAGATACAGTTCCTCTGGACAGGCAAAACACTTCAACTATGGAGGATCACTTTTATTGCATACACAAAACTAAACTGAGGCTTGAACTAATACTTTTGCGCATCATCCACTTCTCTCACGACATTCCCACAAGCACACTAACCAATACTTCGAGAACAGACATTCATTTTAGTGCAACTTTCATCTTTGGACGAGCAAGAATCTAGAATTGACTTCCCATGAGAATGTGGACATACTACCATTTGAAAAGATAGCAGCTCAAAGCGAGATGATACAAATCATTGGCCAAGCCACCTATTCCACCATGAGGACGGAGCTCCTCGTGGGGAGGGAGGTGGTGTGAGAAGATCGAGCATGGTTTCCTCTCCTTTGGCGTGAGTGGGACTCCTCTAACAAGGTTTAGAGCCATGATGTGAACATTTGTCCTTTGCCGGTGCTTATTGTAAGCCCATACCCCAGCAGCAGCACCTGCCAGTAGTAGCTGCAGAGGATGATCCAAGTCACATTATGGACAAATTCGGCAAAAGGAAGTCATTCAGAATAATAGTTCTAGGTTGTTTCTGTACTAACCGGTGACAGCCACAAGGCTGCAGTCTGCATATCAAACTTTGGGCATAAAGAACCGTCTCTCCATAATCCTCCTCAAGCTTCTTATAAATCTCTTTGTCTGTTTGCCAGATTGGATCTCATCACGGATCAACTACACAGCGAAAAATTTAGCGAAGGTCTAAGAGGATTAGTTGAAGAGAAGGCTTTTACAAATTAGGAAAACCTAGACAGCACACAGAATTTCAAAACACACAGATCTATTAATGCATCTCGATTCGTCATACAGGCTAACAAGAAAACAGTTTCCATATATCACGTGCCTTCATCATGTTTATTTAACAAGCATCTTCAGGAATAGGTCCTGCGCTCAGGAACAAAGCAAGAACAATTATAAGCTCCTAGTTTCGTCTCTCCATTTTTCATTAATTCTTCCACTTGTCATGTGTAAAATTGTTTCGTAACCTCAAAGATTATCTAAACATTTGAACAAGGAACACTAGCCTTGGCTATTAAAAAAAAAAAGCAACTAGAATAGGATTACAAAACCACAACATTAAACTCAGAATGCATACAGCAACTCCCACAATTCAAAAGCAAAATTGCCTCCTCGCAGAACACGACCCAGAAACAAAGGAAAAAATCACCTTTCTCAATAAAATAGCGATATCAGCTTGAGAATCTTCGATGGACTGGCTGCCACACTCGGTGCAGCGCACGTTATGACTAATGTTCCTCGCCCGGGCATCGACCATGCGTCTTTTCTTCACTTCCTCATCCTCACCCTCCATCTTCAATTCACTTCCTCAAGAAACCCGCAGTTGAACAACAAAAAGGTCAGAAGCATTTCCCACCGAAGGGCGAAAATTGGATTTGCTGAGTCAACACGGTTCAGGCAATTCAACAAACAGCTACTTCGCAAGGGGAAAAAAAAAAAAAACCCACGTAGCCGGGAGCTTTCTCTCGTTCAACGAAACCCATAACGAAACCTAAGGCCAATCGCCAATCTCGAGTGCAACACGCATCCTGTATTTTCGTGTAGGTTCTGATGCAGGCAAAGATAAGAGAACGACTACGAGTGCACATCGAACAAGCTATCGTCTTCACCGATGGAAACGTGCGGCTTCGAACAGCTATGAACTATGATGAAGAACGAGGGCTTACGATTGACTGATACGTCGCAAGATTACGTTGCTCTCGCCTGACGATGTGTGGAATAAATGGTGATTACGCCTGAAGAGTTTGCGAGGGCGATCGAGGTTTTTATTAAAACTCTTTCTCCCGAAAACTTGGGTTAGAGAAGTAAAAGTTGAATGATGTGTTTTGTCTGAAAACCATGGAAAAGAATGCCGGTTTCTTTGTTCCCAAACTAGAGTAAGAAAGACTTTTAACTTTATTAGTGAATTTTTACGTTAAATGTATTCTAAATCTTAATTAGAGCAGAAAAACTGAATTAGTATAAGGACGCGCATGACACAATATTTCTGCTCTAGAAATCAACTTATAGCCAGAAGTAAAAGTTGATTTTTTTTTTACTTTTAAAGAGAAGTATTTTTTAACTAAAAGTTGATTTTTTTTTTATTTTTAAAGAAAAGTATTTTTTTTAAACTCTTCAAGTGACTCCAAAAATTCGACCCGAAAAAGAAGAAGAAGAATTGGCTTCAAACTACTTTTGGAGCAAAAAAAAATCCAAAGTAAAAGATGGAGTTGCAGAAATAAATGAATTTCTGTTTCAGAAATTACATTACCAAACGGATATCTACTCTAGAAGTATTGTCATGTACACCCTAAATTGTTTCTTATAACATAGTAAGTGCACATTTTTAGTCTCTTTTTTTTTTGTTGTTGCTTTCATTGAAATGACTTTTGGAAAAGAAAAAAGATGTTTGGGAAAAAGGAAGAAAATAAGTCGTTAATTGGGTTTTGTAGAGAGTTCGGTTTCAAAACTTTGGTTGTTCTAGTGAGAGATGTTGAGAGGTAAACTTACAGGAGAATAACATTTTCCTCTATTAGAAAATCCAATTCAAAAATTTAAATTAATAAATGAGGGGAAACACACAAATATAATGCACTAGAAAAATGCAATAATCAAACAATATGAGATTATACTTTTGCAGCATACAAATAGAGAAAAATATCAAAAAAAATCCTAAACTTATTGCAATTGCGACAATTCAGTCATAATTTTTTTTTTGCCAATACAATTTTAAAACGTTTTATAATTTGTGTTAATTCAGTTCATTTGGCTGATCGATGCTAATGTGGACTTTTTTAATATATTCTAGTCATTTTTTTTTAATGATTTTTTATTTTTATTTCTTTTGATAATCTCCTATAGGAGATATGTAGCTTCCTTCTACCCCCGATATGGAAAACAATGATTGTGAAGTTAATAATATGTAGCTTTTAGGGGATTGCCTTATGTCTGTTAAACCGATTTTGACTTAGAGCAACAAATTTCTAGATAGCAAGCTCTTAAACTTAGGATTACAAGGATACCCCCTCGAGTGATTATCCAAAGGAAAAAAAAAATCAACGCTTTGGGTCACTGTTACAAGGATTTTCTTTTTCATTAAAAGTAGGTAAAAAAGGTGTCAATTAAAATCAAATTTCAAGTTAAATCTCTATTACATTGGAATCGGGTTTGAGTTATGTTGTAAGCCTTGTCAAATTGACAGCTTCAATTTGTAGAAGCCAGCAAATCACATTT
>JAGVVM010000928.1:0-66056 GCA_019149425.1 Psidium friedrichsthalianum | reverse complement strand
TTTGCAATGTGGTGAGATAGGAGGGTGGTTTTTTGGGAATTGGTTGGGACGGGAATGAGGACAAGAGGACGGCAATGTGATGTCCATTTTCAATAAGACTTGATTCATACGCAAGTGACTTGAACTTTTAAATTTTGTTTTAAGCGATGCGTGAACTTTTAGCTTATATTGATCACTCCATAAACTATATGAAAATGCTTAATATAGTCCCCGAACTTAATTAAACGAAAGGGCAAATGAACATCTTCATAAATCTAAGAAACTAAAGTGAACAAAAAATTAAAAGTTCAAAATCTTATTGCACGTTGGGATTAAAAGTCATGGACCTTTGCGTCATCTATCTTTTTTTTCAATCCCGTCACCTTTTGTCTCCTTGAATTCCTTTGGAATATGTCAAAAATATATGTAGCTTTACGTTTCTAAATATTGTAATTTGGGTGAGAGATCGATTTTGCTATTTTGTTGAGAATAATTGCCCCGTTGGAAAAGGGATCTATCATCTGAGACAATCATACAGGGACTTAATGCTTGGCTAATCAGCCCATCTGGACGGGTGAGGTAGGACTTGAGGTCGGGGGGGGGGGGACAGCCAGCAAGAGCTAGCGTCGCAAAACAAAAATAATAAAGAAATGATCTAATGTCCGATTGCGCGCTTATCGTTTATTCGGAAAATCAAACTCATCCTTCAATGTTTTTTTTGTTTTACCCTCCCAAAAAACGTTTCATCCACAAGTAAGTAACGTCGAGCATCTTAGGTTATGCTTTTCTCTGATGATCGAATTGCCGTCATAGACTATCCGATTAACGACATGGCACTGAACTCTGAGCTACATGCGGGCCATGGCAGCAAAGCATTTTTGAGCCACGAAATCCGGGGCCTTGTCGTCACTAATTGGTGGTTGAGAGGTTACATATCATAATTTGCACTATTGCGTTGTTAAATTTTGCGAGTTTTTTTGCTTTGGTAGGATTTAAAGAAGAGAAGAAAGAGGAATTTGTAGCGGGAGGAGATACAGAGAGTCAACATTCGGAAAAAAAAAAACTACATTGACCAAGTAAAAGGAAACTAAAACTCATGTCGGGAAATAGTTAATGGATAATCCCAAGTCGATAAATTCGTCGCCAGACCAAGTAAGGACGAGTAACACTGGGCAAAAGTATAAGACCAAAGGGACTACCCATTCTATTGGACACTTTTTTTTAAGTGTTTTTAATGCAGTAAGTAAATATGTAAGATATGTTGATGGTCTAAAATTCTGTTCAGGAGAAGATATAAAATCCAAAATTTTGCTATAGTCAAATTACGTTTGTGGATGAATTGTAATAAGAACAAGAATTTCACATCATATCATGTCCATTATTTGCTATAAACGAAATTAGTGTAAAGAATCTAAAAAATGCGAGGAAGAAGGAAAACGGAGATATAAGAATCTCTGCACGATACGTACGTACTTCTTTTTCATTTTCATTTTTTACGTATTATTTTCCTCCCTATTTGTTAGTTCTTTTATTTTTTATTCAATTTTCCTCCTCACTCCCGATAAAAATTATTATAGTTAATTCTACTAATCTACCTAAAATATGTAATAAATAACATACCATATATATAAATAAATTAAAATTTAAAATTGAAATAAATTCAAATACATAAATAAATTGGAATAAATAAAAAAATTATTATTATTCGATATTTTGACTTCTTTATATTGGAATTCAAATATTATTTCAATTTTATTAGCTTAAGAAGTTTTTTATTCGATATATTATGAACATTAGAAATTTTATCCACATTTATCCTACCTTCCCCATGAGATAATTTAATACGGGTTATATCAATTTTATATTTGATTTTATCCTGTCTTGAATAAGCACCAAACACTTTATCGTATCACGATTTTATCCCGACTACCACACGTAACCTAAGAAATCTGAACAATTGGATCGAGCAAATATTGCAAATACATGACGAGCTTGCAAGTTTTAATGGACATATCGGCACCGCTTAAATCAAACACTTGTGAGAACTTTGCACACGAGACGACGATTGCGGGCAACCTCTTCTTTTAGCGTGAAAATTAGAGCAGTATTCGGTATATCTCCCGGTTGAAGTCAAAACAGCATCAAGGAGAAGGATTATTTCTTGGTCCAAAAGCATCGTCAAAGCAAAAACCATCGAACGCAAATGGTTAATCATCCAGTCCCCGTCATGGACAGGACTCACGAGCAATCATCGTGTCTCCAGCCCTTTAAAATGATAAAGGATCACGCCTAATCCCAACTAAACGAAGGGGTCCGCAAAAATATCATAAAACCCCCAAAATCATGACTGACAACAAAAAGGGCACCAAACACCTTCCCTCCAAAAAATTTAAATCGAAGACCGGTTTTCGACACCCAACCTTCTTCCCTTTTCCAATTAGGAAAAGAAACAAATAAAATAAAAATTAATAATTTACTTGATAAGAAGATAACCTAATTCACATACATTCATGACCTATGCAATATCCCCATTGACTTGGCTGTATTTTCAGTCAATCCATTTTGCTCCGGCGCTTTTGTACGACGAACGTTAAGAATTATGCCGAATCGTGCATTTGCATAATCAGAAAGTAAATGTTTGATTTGTAGTGCCTCAATACCCTCTAAGACCTCATTATATACAAGTACAGTAATCTCAATATCCCAACTAGCCAATTAAAGGATGGCGACCAACAAATGTACGTCCTTCTCACTTTCTTCCACCAGTTCTATTTTAACTACGAGCCAATAAATAATGAGTTCATTTAAAAAAAAAAGGGGGGGGGGGGAGAAATGCACCCAACAAACAAGTAACCCGTGAAGCGGAAGTCTAATTAATGCACGACACCCAGCAATGCCAGAATTCGGACACGCGTGTCTTGAAATTGATTGGCATCGGATTGGCCCGCTATCCATCCTGATTATGCCTCATTACCATATCAAGAGTAAATTATCTTCTTCTTATTTTATTTTTTTCCCAAGGTTGTTAGTAAGTAGGATTCCGTCACGATACAGCGAAGGGAAAAGACGAATTCCTTCGTCTGCCGACCAGTCTTTCCCTGGTCAATAAGCAGCAGAACCGGCAGCTTTCGGGTGGGCGAGGCGGACACGTGTCGGTGTGATTTAGCGGGGGTGGGTTTCTTTTGTTTGGAAAGAATATGATTCTCGAGCAGCGAGTCATTCCAGACAGAGAATCGGCCCAGAGATCCCGCGCTTTGTCCACTTGTTAACCGGTAAATCATGTCCCGATTCTCCGGGGGTATTGCCGGTGACCTGGTTGTTTTTGTAAAAATGCGTGCACAACCGAAATCCCGTAAAAAACACACACACATATATATATAACGCAAGTCCTCAGGCTCGAGAAAATGTTCTGCGATTAGCTTTCCTTTTCACTTCGAGCCTATTAGCAAATGACACGTATACATTGACGCGAAATCAGATTAAAAAATAAAAAAACCTATTCATCTCTTCTTCCTCCTCCGTCTGCCATTGCATCCACCGTGAGCTCACATCGGCAAAGTAACTGGCGCCTCCCTCTACAGTTGCTGCCTTGATCTAGGGGGCATGATTCTAAGGAAAGCATTAAGGTTTTGTTTGATCATTTGGACATTTTTTTGCGGAATATGATATGAATAAGATAGGATTTGTAATGTCTCATTCGGATATAGCATGGATGGGCACATACATTACTTAAAGCAATGGTATACAACATATATAGCTGATTGAATGTGGAACATAATTTTTTTTTTTTTTTTTGGTATCGAAGGTGTCCGGGCCAGCGTCCGTACGGATCGCGCACCTCGACTAATCCTCCGGGAGGGCTAGCGCGGCATCCCACCGCCACGACCCTCCGCTTAAATCACCGGCACCCAGCGAGGTTCGAACCTAGGACCTCTCGTGAAAGGACCAGAGCGCAAACCAGCTGGGCCACCGATGGGTGGGTTGTGGAACATAATTTTCCTTTTGAGATTTCAAAAAAAAAAAAAAAGAACAAGAAAAACTAAGAGATGGCCAAGCCTGTTGTGACCACCTTCGATCCTGCAACACCTAAATGGCCGTCGCTGTCAATTTTAAGACTAGAGGTTGTATCTAAAGCGATTGAATACAAGAAACAATTGCGCTTCTATTCATCATTATAGTAATTAGTTCAAGCTTTTCCTAACCCCTTCTCATCAATGGACTCCAGTGGTATACGAATGAGTGTGGTTCGTTCAATAAGATAAATGGTAGCTTCAATGACAAAATCTCATATCTCAATCTAATTTGGTGCCACTAAGATCGCGTGACCAGCCTCAACGCGATCGAGCAACGATGGCGCAAGCCATAGGGTCACACAATCAGGGTAAAGTAGTTGCACAAACAACGTCAATGGTGGCAATAGATCACGAATAGAAAGAGAGAAACAGATTAAGTGAAGTGGTCGCCGAGCTTGTCTTCCACCATTTGGCTCAATTTTTTTTTTTAAATTTTGAATTCTAGATTACAGATATCCCTAATGGGTGTATCCCCACACAATGTTATATCCCATTCCCCACACCCAGCCCAATTAATTTGTGTCATTTGATCAGTCTTTCAAAACTTAATATGAATTTTTTTGGGGCGCGCATCGGGTTCATCAAAGTAACTGGGGGTATGTGTGGGGGCCCATGTGGGGTCTGTGGGTTGGCAAGTCAGAGATCCGTTGGGCCCACTTTCAGAGGAATTTCCTTTTCTTTTTTTCTTTTTCTTTGCATTAAAGCGGCACAATGGATTACAAATTGCGACCGTCATGTCCAGATTAAGGAACAAAAAAGTGAACCTTAGATGTTTAATTCCTTAATTCGTTTGAATTAAAAAGATTAGCTGAGCTCATAGGTTAAAAATACAGTCGGACAAAGCTAATTAAATCTACGGAAAAAAAATCATAAGGAAAGAACGAAGCAATATTCGTATAAACTTCTCTTCAAATAAATTGCACCAAACACATCGTCATTTGACTAATAGGGATTTGGCCTTCAAAGGTTTGGCTAAGTACATAACACAAAAGAGATATCATGCTATCGAGAATGTTGAAAAGCTTGGTTAAATAAGATTGAAAAATGGGGAAAGTCACAAGCTTAGCACACTTCTATGATTTTTTTTTTCGAGGTGTTAAGGCCACAATCAATGTAAGGCTCTTGGCATTAGTTAATTTGCATAATGTAAAGAGGATTCACATTTGTTTACCATGGTATCGAGTTCATAGGTGCAGTATCCACCTATCTATTTTTAGCAAATTTGTAAAAGATTCTTGATATATGTTTAATGGCAAAATGAAGGTATCGTATGTGAACGTTACTTATACGGAAAAAAAAAAAAAAGGCTCATCGCATATTTGGCAAGAAGTGTCCATAATATTTCTTAGCATATACACTAGAACACTGGAAGCCACTCCAAGTTCCTTTTTCTTTTTTTTTTTTGGTCGAAAGTGACTCCAAGTTCTTTTACAAGTAGTTGGTAAATTTATATTTTATTATTTCTAAGCAAAAATAATTTTTTTCTCAAACTTCAATATGGAATTTCAAAAGTTACGAAAAAATTGCACATACATCTACATATAAATATCACACACTTTAAAAGCCTTCGGTTATTTCACAATCACATGAAAATCAAATCACATGCTCTCTCGAGATTGAAAAAGAGAAGAGCCAAATGTGAAGAACAAAAATCACTTTGAACAAATTGCAAGTTCGTAATTCTACAAACAATGCCTATTGGTTTTTTGAGCTACACATTTAATAAAATCATCATGATGATGCTTTATTTGGGGAAGGGGGAGAGGCGAAAAGATTAGGAAAATTTTTAAAGATTTTTCACGCAATGAAAAGGAGTGGAAGGAACAAAAAATAATAATAAAAAAATCGACCTCAAGAAATTTTTTAAAAAAATAATAATAATAAAGAAAGGAAAAGCAAAGTGGTCGGGGAGGAGTAGGTTGGTGGGGACAAAGCAAGAGAAGCTAAGGACGGTAGACAGAACCGAGGAGAGCTCCCCGGCCATTTCTCAACCAGAGAAACCCCAAAAAAATTCCGACAAAAATTATTATTATTATCATTATTATTATTAGGAAAAGAAGAACTCTCCACCCAAAGAAATTAAATGGAAGCCATCTTCTCTCTCTCTCGTATAAGCCCAGAAAGCAAAAAATTCACCTAAATCATCCCCCATCTCTTCACAGAGGCGAGAAGATAAACAAGACCTTCAACAAGAGCAAGAAGCTCCGGCCCGTGTTTCTCTTTCCTCTCCAATCCGTCGGTCCCCCCCCCCCCCCCCCCCCTTTTTTTTTTCACTCAGCATGGTTCCAAGCCGAGCCGCTGCCGTGCCCGACGACGTCCCGCAACTCGCCGGATCAGCCCGAAGACCCACCACCAACACCAACACCTCGGCAACGGCGAGCCCAAGTACAGGGGCGTGCGGAGACGGCGGTGGGGCAAGTGCACCGCCGAGATCAGCCACCCCGTTAAGAAGGCCCAGAACCAATAGCTGTCGACCCAAGCTCTAAGTTCACGGCCATCAGAGCCACTCATGCTCAAGCTTGCGGGTACCATGGCTACTCAAGCTCGCGACCGTGACCGCTCGATTTGAGCTTGCATCAGCCATGGAAACTGATCTTTGATCTCGATGAGGTCATGGTTACAAGATCTTTTCGGGCCACGAAATTCAAGGCCATGACCACATCAATTGGTGGTTGCAGAGGGGGCACAAATCATAGTTTTCGCATTGTTTTGGCCGTTAAATTTCGCGATTTTTTTTTGTTCAGTAGGATTTAAGGAGAAGAAGAATCTGTAGGAGAGAGAGCGAGACGGAAAGAGTCGACGTTAAAAAAGAAAAAGAAAAAAAAGCAAACCAAAATAAATTCATGCTAGCGAATGGTTAACGACCTCACCGCCAAGTTAGTAAATTCTATCGCCGTACCCAAACAAACCCGTTAGTGATCTTCCCGATTTGTATTGTATTGACGAAAGATTGCAACTAGGCAACGAGCTTCCCGTTTTTAATGGACATATTGGCATCAGTGAAATTAAGTACTCGTAAGAACTTCGCACACAAGACAATGATTACGGGCAATTTTTTCTTTTAGCATGAAATTAAGTGATTAGCGTATTTTCGAGAACTTTATCCAAAAAGTTCTAAATTTATTGTATTTTTATCAATTCAGTCCTAAAGCTTTTAATTTTACTAATCAAGTCATAAACAATTTTATATTTTTTTTAATTGAGTCCATCCGATAAATTTTGGAGTGATTACAATTAGTTTACCTAACCTTTTAGGTTGAACATTCATTTGACGATTTTTGCACACGAAAACCTAGGATAATCAAGAGAAATAAATGATCGACTCCAACGTTATTAAAGATCTTGCAGTAAAGGCACTTTTTCCTTTCTTTTCTTTTTTTAGTTTTTCCTTCTTTTTTTCCCTTTTCCTTCTTCTTTGGTCGATCACTGCTGGTGACTAGCCACAAACGAGGGATGAGCTCGCCGGCCTATGGCGAGGCTTTAGCTCGCTGATCGAGTGAGGCCTCGAGCCTCGCCAGTCTCTAGTGTGACCTCTAATTTGTTCATGCTAGCATTATCACCTAGAGGGATGATGAATAGGTGATTTCAAAGAATTTAAGAAATCAATGCAAAAATTAAACGAAAAAGCTCATAATTTAGTTCAGGCGATGATCGCTAATAAGATCCGAGGTGTCCTCAACTATAGTGGCGTGCACAATTCAACTATCACAATATAATAACAAAGAGTTTAAGGAATAAAGAATTTGCACAAAGAGTTTATAGTGGTTCGGCTTTGTTCAAGCCTACATCAACTTCTTCACTTTGTCAGCTAATCGATTGTATTTCACTAGTAAATGTTTTGAGGTTACAATGTAGTGACGACTCTTGAGTCGAAAGACTTCGCGCCTAACACTCAACCACTTGAATGCACTCCTCTAAGTGTTATATTGTTGGATCAAAAGTGGTGAACCGGGGTTTCCGCAAGGTGGTGAATACTGACCACATAGCGTGAGCCGGGGGTTTCCGCAACGAGGTCCCTGTCCAGTGGACTGGGTTCATCTCTAGAGATGGTGAATTTCGAGAGCCCATCATCTACTATGGGGATCGGACGGAGAAAATGAGTGAAATAGGTTCTCAAAGGGGCGACAATTTGAGGTAAATCCAAAGCCCCCTGCACGGCCAAATTGATTAACACCCTTTATTTGACTCTCCAATACAATTACTTTTCAAACTTCAGTTTTAAAGCCACAAGAAAGATCACTATATATCACCAACGTAGGAATTATCATGATGGCATCATCACTCATAGTAGATTATAAAAAAAAATGCCTTCTTTGTACTCTAATCTCACTCCTTTGGTTTGATTTGAAGGGATGTGAGTTTTAGCCATGCGCATTCAAGCTGCGTGAATTAGTAGTTGCCCGGAGCTCAACTCAGAGGCCCAAAACAATTCAGCCCGGCGACATTGACACATGACCACTTTTTCCGCCTTGACTAAAACTATGAGCTATATAAGCTCTCTTCAATAGATCTATGTAATGGAACCTAGCCTCTGACAAAGAAATTTGAGTAGAAACATCCTTAATTTTATGTCTCATGGAATTAACTTACGACATACGTACGGTCAATTGGTCGCACCAATGTGTGAAGTTGTATTCGTAGTCGAAGGTGAGGCCAAAATTCATTGTTTTAGAAATGGTAAGTTTGTGGTGAACCTTGGTCCTCAAAACAATTAAAACTTCTATGCTCTCTCGTTATGAGTGAAAGTCAATTACCAAGAGTTTTCTTTTGATGCCTTCTCTCTCCAATAGGCCTCTTGCTGAGCCTTGGCCCATCCACACGTTGGGCCTTCCAGCCAGTGCGCTTTAAGGCCATGCCTCTTACCTTGTTCTATACTTTCCTTTTCCTTTTAATGACGGGATCGTATTTCTTTCTTTCTTTTTCCCTTTTTAATTTCGAACGTCTCTTATTCTAATCACGTCTTGCATCTTATTGTTCTCATATATGGTATCTACACGTGACATTTGGAATTTCTCTTGCAAATTCTATTTTAGCTCATATCCTTGATGTTGGCCTTTTAATTTGATGAAGTGATTCCCGTCAGCTTACCTTAAAATCTCGTAATTAAACGCGCTTTCACTTTTTTAAATCTGAAATGCTTAATATCTTTACAACACACAAATTATCGACACCTAAAGTTCACATATCGTCGGTTTGTATTGTTTAAAGTTAAAATGATATTTCAAATTTTGACGTAATCTTTACTCTTGCCATTTAATTTTAAAAAGACAAGCCTTTTATCAAGTAATTAGATGCGTAGATACTATGACGTTTAGAAGAGCGAAATTTTTTATTATGTGCATCGCGAGTTTATTATTGATTTACTAATTAAGGGTGCATTAATTTCGTAAAAAAAAAACTCCATGAGAAAGGAAAGAAATGATTTTTCAGGAAACAATTTGTTTTCTTTGTTCGGTGATATGTGACTGAAAACATTTTCTGATGTTTGCTTCTCATTTGAAAAATGATTACATTCCGTGACTTTATCTTAGGCCAAAAAATTTTAAATATGTGTTATATTTTATACTTCATATATTTTATTTTTTAAACATTTTATGTTTTTTCTTTCTTCTTTTACCTTCTTCCTCTATCGCCACCTCCTCCACCGCGACCAGCCGACGGTAGCCACGAGAGAGCTCAAGGCTCGCTGGGATCTAAAAATAGTTTGAGGTAAATTTTGTTTTATAGATGTATTATTTGGAATTTTTCCTAGTATTAATCCTTTTTTTTAATATTAGGTTCAAAGTGAACAGAGGGTTTTTTTTACAGGCAAACTAGAGGGACCGATGATATTGTACACGTGGCAAGACCTCGCGGGCACAAGACTTTTCAAGAAAGATTATTCCATGGAAATTTCTATGGCACTAAAATTTTCCACACACAGAGTGACCCCACCGTGGAAATTCTGTGTCCCAATATTGTCATTTTGAGAAGACTTTGACTTTCACCATCAAGAGAAGACCCGTGTTGATCACTTCACAATACAGCAGGAAGGGGCTCTCTATAAAGTGGAAGCACTCTTCAGTCTTCACCACCGATAAACTCACTCACATTCCAAATTTCCAAAAATGGGGTGGCATCTGATCCTCTCCCCTCCTCTGTTTCCTCTTCTTCTTCTTACATTCCTCCCTTCGCTTTGCTTCGCCCTTTGCCCTCCCGACCAACGCGATGCCTTGCTCCGTTTCAAGAATTCCTTCGTGCTCGACCGCACGGCGTCGGACTTTTGCGATTGGTACGGCACTGTCGTGTCTTATCCGAAGACGAACTCATGGAACAAGGGCGCGGACTGCTGCTCGTGGGACGGCGTCACTTGCGACGGCGTCACCAGCGACGTCGTCATCTCGATCTTGCTTGCAGCCGGCTCCGTGGCACTCTCCATTCCAATAGCTCCCTCTTTCTCCTTCGCCATCTTCGAAGCCTCAACCTTTTCGGTAATGACTTTGCTGGCTCGCACATTTCGCCTAATCTGAGTGCATTTGCAAAATTGACTCATCTGAATCTCTCTAGTTCGCACTTTCTGGGTACCATTCCTAGTGAAATCCCTCGCCTCTCCAAGTTGGTGTCACTTGATCTCTCTCGCAATTATCTTTCGATGCATACTTGTCATCTTATCTCAGTTGGAAAATTCGGTCTTCAAAATGCTTGTTCAGAATCTAACAACATTAAGAAAGCTTGTTCTTGATGGAGTAAACATGTCCATGGTTTCACCAAAGTCCTTTGCAATTTGTCTTCTTCTTTGACATATTTGAGCGTTTCTAATTGTTCCTTACGAGGGGTGTTTCCAGATATGTTTTTCGATTACCGAGCCTCACTTATCTTGATATCAGTGAGAATGAAGAGATGTCCGGGATTCTTCCCAAATCCAATTGGACTGGTCCTCTCGAGTCTTTATATCTCAGTATACGAACTTTTCGGGAGAAATACCCGATTCAATTGGTAACCTGAAGAGTTTAACAGTTTTAGAGTCTTTGCGGACTCACAGGACGCATCCCCTCATCAATGTGGAATCTCAAGCAACTCCAATTCTATATCTTTACGAAATAACTTTATCGGGGTTGTAGAGTTTGAAAACTTCGAAGTTTAAAGATCTCGGATCGCTCGTGGTATCTCAGGAACTGAATCTAAGCTATGATACACCGAAGTATATGTTCCCGAAGCTTGAAGTGTTGGGGTTGCGTTCTTGCAACTTGACCAAGTTCCCCTATTTCTTGAGTTCATTGAAAAGATTAACGTTCTTAGACCTCTCTTCAAATAGGATTAGTGGGGAGATCCCGAAGTGGTTTTGGGGAATAAGCCATGATACACTGGAAGGATTATATCTTTCTAATAACCTTTTGGAGGGAGTTATCCAACAATTGCACTGGAAGAGATTGTCATCTATTGACCTTGACAACAACTTTTTCCAAGGACCACTCCCGATCCCTCCACCTTCAACTTTTGACTTTGGAGTCCGCAACAATAGTTTCACCGGTGAGATCCCTCTTTGATTTGCCAGTTGAGTTCACTCCGATATTTAGATTTGTCTAACAATAATCTCTCTGGAAATATGCCATCATGTTTTGGTAATATGACCAACCTCGAGTATCTTGAATTGAGCAGTAATAAATTACAAGGACCATTGCCGCGCTCCCTAGTCAAATGCGTGAAGTTATCATCACTAAGTCTCGGTCACAACGAGTTTAGTGATATCTTCCCACATTGGCTGGAAGCACGCAACTAGATAGTCTTGACTTGAAGTCGAACAAATTTCATGGTAGGATCAACCTCACCGCCTTTGGACTCTCCTTCCCGCTCTTGAATATTTAGTTATTTCCAACAACAATTTCACTGGACGGTTGCCTACAGAACTTTTCTCAAACACTTCATTAGGTGTTATAGATTTGTCCAACAACAAGTTTGGAGGCCCACTTCCACTTCCATCTCCTGCCACATTTTATTATTCCATTGCAAGTAACAAGCTGACAGGAAAGATCCCCTCTTTGATATGCAATGCCACAAAGCTCGAGGTCATTGATTTGTCCAACAACAGCTTAACAGGTAGCTTGCCTCGGTGCTTGACAAATTTTAGCACTGATCTGTCAGTTTTGAACTTGA
Organism: Psidium friedrichsthalianum; assembly: GCA_019149425.1. Classification (NCBI taxonomy): domain Eukaryota; kingdom Viridiplantae; phylum Streptophyta; class Magnoliopsida; order Myrtales; family Myrtaceae; genus Psidium; species Psidium friedrichsthalianum. The sequence continues at coordinate 53,871 of JAGVVM010000928.1, read as the reverse complement.
GAATGAATCATCTTGAGGGCACAATTCCTCAATCGTTCTCTTCAAGATGTGGCTTGATGACTCTTGACTTGAGCCAAATCTGATTGAAGGCACATTGCCCCGATCCCTTGTCAAATGTAGAAATCTGGAAGTTTTGGATCTCGGCGACAATCAAATAGGGATACATTCCCAGGATGGTTGGGAACACTCCCAGAGCTAAAAGTTCTCATTTTGAGGTCCAACAATTTGAAGGACAATTTGGATATTCCCGTGGGAGCTCACCTCTTTCCAAAGTTACACATTCTGGACCTCTCCATCAACAACTTTAGCGGTTCTTTGCCAACCAACTTGATAACGAACCTTAAAGGCATGATGATTGGCGAAAATGGGCAAGACGAATCATTGTATATGACACGATATTTGGATCGACGTCATACGAAAACTCCGTGGCCGTGACGATGAAAGGGCTAGAAATTGAGCTGGTGAAGATCTTGACCTTCCTCACGATTATTGACTTGTCATGCAACTCTTTCCAAGGGAATATCCCCGAAGCTATTGGAAATCTCCACTCTCTCGTGGGGCTCAACCTTTCTCATAACCACCTTATAGGTTCCATCCCTCCTACTCTAGGGAACCTGAATGATCTTGGATGGCTTGATCTTTCTTCGAACAAGATTAGAGGGGCAATCCCTAGAAAATTGGGAGATTTGACGTCACTTGGGTACTTAAATCTCTCGAACAACCAACTCACCGGTCGAATTCCACAAGATAAGCAATTGGGCACATTTTCAAGCGACTCGTTTAATGGGAATTCAGGCTTATGTGGAACTCCATTGCTAAAAGCATGCCTTGGAGATGCTCAGCCTCCTCCCACTAGTCTTCATCAACTTTCGACCGCGAAGGGCATGAGAGTTGGTTCAAACAAAAAACGATATGGATAGGTTATGCGTCAGGAATCGTTATTGGGATTTCGATAGCATACATTGCATTTGAAATGGAGAAACCCAAATGGCTCATGCGAGGTGTGAGAATGCTGGAGAGAAGAGCAGCGGAGTGGACGGAGAAGCCAAAGCGGAAGGCCATTAAATTTCATGGACAATGAAATTGTTTGAGGTGCTGTCTTTGTAAACTAGCACGGCGAATTTAGTTAATCAAGATGCCGCCGGACTAGCTTGAAATGTTGTTTTCCTTATGAAGGCTTGATTCTGATGTGTTCTCTCTTTTTTTCACGGTGCAATTGAATGAATTGAGAAGATGAATAGTATGATCAGTCAAGTACACGGCTTCTAAATAGCGAAGCAGCAAAAAACAAAAGAATAAAAAAAAATTGAAGAAGCAAGTGCCATTGACCTCTACACATGTCTTTTCCATCTTCCCTGTACGAGCGGTGGGTCACGTCATTATACGAAGTACCATTAATAGTCGAAGGTTAGCATAATTCTTCGATCTCCATAGCGTAAGTTTCTGCTAAACCTTGGTCTTCTTCGAAACAATTAACATACAGAAACATCTTCGGCCTTGAATTTTCTTCTCATGCCATCGTTTAACATAGGCCATTGTTGAGCTCGGCCCATCTGCAAGTCGGGCCTTCCAGCTAGTTCGCTCCAAGGCATTACTTTGCTCTCGGTATTTTCTTTTTTTTATTTTTATGATGGGACCATTTTTTTTCTTTTTAATTTGGGAATTCTCTTATTTCGCTCACGTATTTTTTCTTACTATATAATATCTTAGTAATATAGGCAGTGTAGGAATTTCTTGTGTGCATTCTTTTCGGGCTCACTTGACTCGAGCGGTTCGACCTAATGAAAACTCGAGATAATGAAGGGAACCGAAATTACAACCTCCTGCGCAAAAACTTTCAATGCAATCCCTGATTTGAAAATGCTGTGATGTTTAACGGAGAGATTATAAAAATAATGAGTTTCGCGAGTGTTCTAGTAAATTTGAAAATTATTTATTAAATATGCTTAATAGAATATAAACGAATGCAAACCGGTTTTGCTGGGAATGGGAGACGGTGATGAGGGTGGTGCTGGGCCCAAAAACCCGTTGAGTAATGTCGTAATTGGCCCTTATATTCGAAAACCAAAATCATTATTCTACCGTCCTTTTTTTCTTCAAAAAAACGTTCCTTTTTGTTTTGGTCAAATCGAAAAATGTACCCCTACGTTGTGAAAAACGTCTAGCATTCCTTAGGTTGTGCCTTTTCTTTTCATGATCGATTTTTGCTGCATGGACTATCCGATGGTCGACATAGACACAATTATACACACATTGTGTTATGACTTACTCAATTTATGGGGCATCATATTGGCACCGCATCAAGTAGTATAAAGGGCAAAAAAAAAAAAAACAAATTGAGAGAGAGCTGGGTGTCTATTACAGCGATCATAGCTGCCGACCAAGCTCTAAGGCCACGGCCATCTTGAGCCACTCGTGCTTAGGCTTGCAGATACCATAGCTACTCAAGGTCGTGACTACGGCCGCTCGATTTGAGCTTGCAACAGCCATGAAAACTTAAACTTTGACTCGATGTGATCATGGTTGCAAGACCTTTTTGAGCCACGAAATTCGAGGCCATGGCCACATTAATTGGTGGTTGCGAGGGGGTACAAATCATAGTTTTCGCATTGTTGTGGTTGTTAAATTCAGCGAGTTTTTTTATTTAGTGGGATTTAAGGAAGAAGAAGAATCTGCAGGGGAGAGAGTGAGACAAAAAGAGTCAACATTAAAAAAAAAAAAGCAAACCCAAATAAATTCATGCTAGAAAATGGTTAACGGCCTTAATGCCAAGTTGATAAATTCTATCGCCGGACCCAAATAAACCCGGCAGTGATCCACCCGATTTGTATTGTATTGACCAAAGATTGCAACTAGACCACGAGCTTGCTGGTTTTAATGGACATATCGGCACCAGTGAAATAAAATACTTGTAAGGACTTCGCACACAAGACAATGATTGCGGGCAATTTCTTCTTTTAGTGTGAAATTAAGTATTTAGCATATTTTCAGGAAATTTGTCCAAAAAATTCTAAATTTATTATATTTTTATCAATTCAATCTTAAACCTTTTAACTTTACTAATCAAGTCACAAACATTTTCACATTTTACTAATTGAATTCATCCGATCAATTTTGAAGTGATTCCATTCAGTTTGCGTTAACCTTTTAGGTTGAACGTTCATTGGACAACTTTTGCACATAAAAACCTAGGATAATCATGAAAACCAAATGATTGACTATGTCGTTATTAAAAATCTCACAGTAAACGCACTCTGATTTTTGTTAAATCTAAAATGCCTAAACTTTCACAACATACAAATTATTAACACGTGGACTTATATGAAATCTCCTGATTTTTTTTTAAGTCAGAATAATATTTTAACATGTGACGTATTCTTTACTTTCCCTGCTGAATTTTATACATGCATGCGTTTCTTTTATTAAGTAACTAGTTGCGAAAATACTGTAATGTTTAAGAGAGCGACTAATTTTTCATAGTGTGCATCGCCAGTTTATTAGTAATTTAAAAATCATTGAGTAAAAGAGCTTACTAAAATGAAAATGAACTGATTTTTATAGCTCTAAGACAATGATGGATGATGAAGAAGGCGAGGGTGGTGCTGGGCCAATCAGAGGAGCAGCTGGTCCTCAAAGCAAAACCACCACTCGAGAAGACAAATCACTGCGGAAATGCACTCAATCCCTTCCTTTTCATATTGGAATAGATTTTTAGGATGAGTTTGTTTGAGTAAAAGTATTTTTTTTAAAATTAAAATTTTGGATTTTCATCCGTTTGGCTCACGAAAAATGACTTGTTCAATGAAAAATACTTTCCGATCAACCAACAATATGTCAAAAAATTAGGAAAGCGAATCTCTAAGTTTAAAGAGGTGAAAATGCTTTATAAAATTACTCATCTTGATTTTTTTAAATTTTTAAATTTTACTTATTTATATTTTATATTTTATTTTCCTTTACTTCATTTTATTTTTCCTTTTCTTTTTTATTTTTTTTCACTTCTCCCTCCGCTAGTCGCTAAGTCTCAATGACAGCTGGTGACAAACCATAGATATTGGCTGGCAAGCCTATGCCTCGTCAGGTCTAGCACTCGAGGCCGCAAGGCTCAAGCTCGCCCATGGCCACCGCCAGCAGGTCGCAGAGGAGGAATAAAGCAAAGAAAAAGAAAGAAAATAAATAAATATTCAATATTTTGAATTTTTTTAGCATGAGATTGAAATCATTTTTCAAATGTATTCTCTTCGTTCACAGGAAAATAACTTTTAGGAAAATATCTTTTGGATTTCCCGGCATTCAGTTCTCCAAAAATAAATGAGTCAAGGAAAACATTTTTCATTGATGGAAAAAACACCTTCAAATATGGGGAGAATGATTTCCTCTCTTTGAAAAGAGGAAATGCTTTCCCCCATCTTTCTTTCACCAAGGCCAAGCACATGTCCTTCATGCACTCCTTTTCATTGTTTGTTGTTTTTATCTTCTCTATTTTTTCTTTTTTCAAAAATTTGAATTTTTATTTTCTTCCTTTTATTTATTTATTTATTATTTTTTCTTTTTCCTTATTCTTTGGCCAATCACCGACTGTCGACAGAACACAAGTGAGAGACAAGCTCATCAGCCTGTGGTGAGGCTCGAGCTCACTAATCAGATGTGGCCTTGAGCCTTACTGGTCACTAGCGAGCTCCAGCTCACCGACCTCTAGCGAGCCCAAAGCTTGTCGGCCATGGGCGACCTCAACCTTGTCGGTCGTCGCCGTGGCTAGCAATCGGCCGAAGAAAAAGGGAAAAGGAAAACGTAAAAGAGAAAAAAAAATAAAAATTTTGTTTTTTAAAAAGAAAATAAAAACGAGAATGAAAATAAAATTTATTAAGGAGAGTGCACATAAGAAAATTAGATTTGATCATTCATACCAAAGGCGGAAAATATTTTTCAATTTATTTTCAAGTTTCAGCTAAATACCAAAAAATATTGTTATATTCTTAAAAAAATGACTTCTTGAAAAATATATTTCAGAAACATCACATATATCATTTATTTTCTGATGGAGTAGATTTCCTTTTACTTAATTATACTTGATCTCGTGAATTTATTGGAAATATTTGAAGATAGTTAGCTTCCTTTATATATTTCAATCGTTCCGATGCGCGCAATGTAAATTCATTGGAAATTTACATGATTTGAAAAGTGAAAAGAGCGAAATGTACCTCTAAGTCTCGAGAAATTTAGGCGTTCTAATGGCATATTTCTTACGATAAAAACAAAAAAGTGAAAAGAGTGGAATTAGGATACTGCAATTCGAAGTGTTCCTTGCCTATAAGCATAAGGGGCATGCAATCTAATTAGGTCATTAAATTTATATGGGTGCAACGAAGTGGGTGAGAGTCCAGCACGAAAGAGATCTTTTTGCCCGTCGGGAACTTGAACTATCAATTCATCAAAGATTTCCGAGTAATAAATCCTATAAAAAGCTTACGAGCTTTGTCATCGTAAGCAATTACTAATTATCGATTACCTCCGTTTACAAAAACCGACAGAAAATGCAATTAAAAGAATCCAGGACTGTCAAATTCGTCAATCGTCCAAAGAGTTGCTAGTGCCGTGACGCGAGGTGTTATACACGTGGCACACGCGACTTATCAAGAAGATTATTCCATGGAAATTTCTAAAGGCACTAGAAATTTTCCACACACAAGGGACCCCCCACCATGGAAATTATGTGTCCCAATAATGTCATCTTAACAAGACTTTGACCGTGACCTTCTCGAGAAGACTCATGTTGATCACTTCACGATGCAATATGTTAGGGCCACGCAGAGCCCCCCCCTTTTTTTTTTTTTTTTATTTCACAAACATTCCCGTCGACGTTTTGTCCAAAGAGTTAAAAAAAAAAATTTAAAGTGCGAGCATGTCAAAAGAATGTACTATTTTGGATTTACTCACTCACTCCGACTTCGGTACTTGCTCCATATAGCTGAGTATGGCTTCATTACTATTTCTGCAGTCGGCTTATCTAAAAGTTATTTTGTAATTAATTTATTTCTATTTTGCAGGTTTTGTCTTTCAATCTAGAATTAAATTTAAATTTGGATGCTATTCTGTTCCGATCTAAAAATAGATCTCAAATTTACAATGCGTTTTAGTGTGCCTTTTCAACCTGTTAATGTTGCTGTTTTCTTCTCTATACAGTGATGGTGTTGGAAACGCCGAACGTAGGGACGCGCTGCCTTTTGGCAAAGCCGTATTTATTGGAGAGAGAGAGAGAGAAATTTTTGGGGTATGCTCATCACTGATATTGATACAAAATTCGGTGACCAGCTGTCGATTGTGTTTTGATGCATTTGTATGGAATGAGCAAGTCTCTCTAGGCTGTATCGGGTTGATTTGTCTTTCAGATTTACTAGTTTTATTTTATTTGCATCTTTATGTTAAAATATTGTACTTCTCTCTCGGATAAAATGAAAGTTTTCCTTTCGATAAAAAAAAAAGGCCCTTGGACCTTTAATTTGTCTAACTAGGTCATTAGATTTACATGGCTTTTATGATTATAACTTTTCGACTCTAAATTTGATTAACCGGAGCTTGTGTGAAAGATGAAGTGAGCAAAGTGTGACACGAAAAATATCTTTTCGCCGTCGTGAACCACCCATCGATCAAAGATCGCAATTAGATGCTTAATTTTCCCGTCATACTCTTGCCAGCTTCAATGAACATATTGGCTCCGGTGAGATTAATACTTGTGAGAACTTGGTGAATTTCCCTGTTAAAGTCGACTGCATCATGCAGAAGGATGATTTCTTGGTCTAAAAGCCTAATTATAGAGCCCCCGTGGATAAAAGATTCGGGTGTCAATAGTTCGATTCGATTATGCTTTTTAAGAAAACTAAATCAAATCGAACCGAACTGATAGAGTAAGCAACTGAACGAACTGGATTGTTTTCCGAACCAAATCAAAAATTCAGTTTGATACGGTACAGTTTGGTTCGGATTTTCAGTTTTCACTCGTAGATGGATAAAACCCAACCCAAGTTCATCTCTTGATTTTATTTTATTTTTGCCACAGCGTAAATTGGGGTTCAAAGGTGAGGAAGAGGCAGAAGAGGATAACGATTTAACCATCACAACCCAATGCTCTGTTTTATCCCCTCCCAATACCGCCGCTCTCTTTTATCTTTCTGCGTGCTCTGTTTACCCTCGAAAGTGTCGAAAGTTGATCAAAACTCGAATCGTGGGACAAGAGTGGCACCTGCAAATGAAACTGAGCTAGGAGAAGAAATCTATAAACCCCAAGAAAATATCACAATTCACAAGAGAAGGAAACGGAAACAGGAGAAGCAGTGAAGTAACACTGAGATGAGATTCCCTGAAAGCGAATTCTACACATAGCAGTAGCAACAAGAAACTCGAAAACAACAAAAAAAAAAAGGCGTGGAACTGTGAGTAGGCGATTGCTAATTGGGTAGGGAAATAAGCCTCTTGGTTGGCGGTGGAACCACCACCTTCTTCTTCTTTTTCTGGGTACGAAACACTTGAGGAGGAGACGAAATGCAAGACGAGGCAAGACAATTCAGAGCATGATTCCACATCATCTCGGGGGAATCCTATGGTTCGGTTAACCGAACCAAACCGGAGCAAAATAAACCAAACTGAAAGGAAAAATCAATTGTTTTCCCATTATCCGAATAAAAAACCAATCAAACCGACAATACATGAAATTTCGGTTCGGTTCTGACACCCTAATAAAAGGTATAGGAACATAGTTCACGAGCACTCATCGTGTCTCCATTCCAACCTTTAAAATAATTAGGCTCACGCCTAAATCCCTAAATCATGATTGACAACCAAAACGGCAGCAAACGCCTTCACTGGAAAATTTTATCAAAGAGAGGTCTCGAATCCAAGTTTCTACCCTTGTTTATCGAAAAAAAAAAACAAATAAACAAATAAAAGATGTACGTCAATCACGAGGGAAAAAGTATTAAAAAAATAATCATCCCTAAACCTTTTAGTTCTGATATTAGTCTTGAATGTTTGAAAATTTATCGTTTGTATTATTTTATTTTAATTTTCTTTTTGACATTAGTCCTATAATGGCCTCCACCGGTGACCCACCTCGACACAATTTTAAAATGGGGATAAAATAAAAATAAATAGAGAATCATTAAAATATTATTAAAAAATATTTACTTTAGCGTCGATCATGCCACGTAGGGTATATAGCATCCATGTTAGCAATATCCAGTTGAAATTAGCCGGAATGATTGAATTGACTCTAGATTTAAAAAAAACTAAGATTAAATTAGCACTATCAAAATGTTTAGAATTAAATTGGTACTAATGTAAATTTAGGATTTTTTTGGATACTTTTTCTCCAAATTTGTCGATTGTCAAAAGGGGCTTTTAGTAACCGTAACATGGGTTGTTGTAGATGTGGCAAGAGAGACCTCGCATGCCCGAGACTTTTCAAGAAGATTATTCCATGGAAATTTCTATGGCACTAAAAATATTCCACACACCAAGTGACCCCACCGTGGAAATTCTGTGTCCCAATATTATCATTTTGAGAAGACTTTGACTTTCACCATCAAGAGAAGACCCGTGTTGATCACTTCACAGTACAGCAAGGAAGGGGCTCTCTATAAAGTGGAAGCACTCTTCAGTCTTCACCACCGATAAACTCACTCGCATTCCAAATTTCCAAAAATGGGGTGGCATCAGATCCTCCTCTACCTCCTCTGTTTCCTCTTCTTCTTACATTCCTCCCTTCGCTTTGCTTCGCCCCTTTGCCCTCCCAACCAACGCGATGCCTTGCTCCGTTTCAAGAATTCCTTCGTGCTCGACCGCATGGCATCGGACTTTTGTGATCAGTACGACACTGTCGTGTCTTATCCGAAGACGAACTCATGGGACAAGGGCGCGGACTGCTGCTCGTGGGACGGCGTCACTTGCGACGGTGTCACCAATGACGTCGTTGATCTCGATCTTGCTTGCAGCCGGCTCCGTGGCACTCTCCATTCAAATAGCTCCATCTTTCTCCTTCACCATCTTCGAAGCCTCAACCTTTTTGGTAATGACTTTGCTGGCTCGCACATTTCGCCTAATTTAAGTGCATTTACAGAATTGACTCATCTGAATCTCTCTAGTTCGCACTTTTTCGGTACCATTCCCAGTGAAATCCCTCGCCTCTCCAAGTTGGTGTCACTTGATCTCTCTCGCAATTATCTTATCGACACATACTTGTCATCTTATCTCAGGTTGGAAAATTCGGTCTTCAAAATGCTTGTTCTGAATCTAACAACATTGAGAAATCTTGTTCTTGACGATGTAGACATGTCCATGGTTTCACCAAAGTCCTTCATGAATTTGTCTTCTTCTTTGACATATTTGAGCGTTTTTGCTTGTTCCTTGGGAGGGGTGTTTCCAGATACTGTCTTTCGATTACCGAGCCTCACTTATCTCGATATAAGTTCCAATGAAGAGATGACCGGAATTCTTCCCAAATCTAATTGGACTGGTCCTCTCGAGTCTTTATATCTCGTGTTTACGAACTTTTCGGGAGAAATACCCGATTCAATTGGTCAACTGAAGAGTTTAACAGCTTTAAGTCTTGGCGGACTCACAGGACGCATCCCCTCATCAATGTGGAATCTCAAGCAACTCCAACTTCTATATCTTGACAGAAATAACTTTAGCGGGGTCATAGAGTTTGAAAACTTCGCAAAGTTTAAAGTTCTTCGATCGCTCGTGGTATCTCAGGAATTGAATCTAAGCTATGACACGTCGAAGTATATGTTCCCGAAGCTTGAAGTGTTGCGGTTGCGTTATTGCAACTTGACCAAGTTCCCCTATTTCTTGAGTTCATTGAAAAGATTAACGTTCTTAGACCTCTCTTCAAATAGGATTAATGGGGAGATCCCGAAGTGGTTTTGGGGAATAAGCCATGATACACTAGAAAGATTATATCTTTATGATAACCTTTTGGAGGGAGGTATACAACAAATGCACTGGAAGAGATTGTCATCTATTTACCTTGACAACAACTTATTCCAAGGACCACTCCCGATCCCTCCGCCTTCAACTTTTCTCTTTGTGGTCCACAACAATAGTTTCACCGGTGAGATCCCCTCTTTGATTTGCCAATTGAGTTCACTCCGATTTTTAGATTTGTCTAATAATAATCTCTCTGGAAATATGCCATCATGTTTTGGTAATATGACCAACCTCGAGTATCTTGCATTGAGCAGTAATAAATTAGAAGGACTATTGCCGCGCTCCCTAGTCAAATGCGTGAAGTTATCATCACTAATTCTCGATCACAACGAGTTTAGTGATATCTTCCCACATTGGCTGGAAGCACTGCAACTAGATAGGCTTGACTTGGAATCGAACAAATTTCATGGTATGATCAACCTCACTGCCTTTGGACTCTCCTTCCCTGCACTTTATCTTTTAATTATTTCCAACAACAATTTCACTGGACGGTTGCCTACAGAGCTTTTCTCAAACACTTCATTAGGTGTTATAGATTTGTCCAACAACAAGTTTGGAGGCCCACTTCCACTTCCATCTCCTGCCACATTTCATTATTCCATTGCAAGTAACAAGCTAACAGGAAAGATCCCCTCTTTGATATGCAATGCCACAAAGCTCGAGGTCATTGATTTGTCCAACAACAGCTTAATAGGTAGCTTGCCTCGGTGCTTGACAAATTTTAGCACAAATCTGTCGATTTTGAACTTGAGAACAAATTATCTTGAGGGCATAATTCCTCAATCGTTCTCTTCAAGATGTGGCTTGATGACTCTTGACTTGAGTCAAAATCTGCTTGAAGGCACATTGCCCCCGTCCCTTGCCAAATGCAAATATTTGGAAGTTCTCGATCTTGGTGATAATCAGATAGAGGATACATTCCCAAGATGGTTGGGAACACTCCTAGAACTAAAAGTTCTCGCTTTGAGGTCCAACGATTTGAAGGAGCTTTTGAATATTCCCATGGGAGCTCACCTCTTTCCCAAGTTACACATTTTGGACCTCTCCAACAACAACTTTAGCGGTCATTTGCCAGCCAACTTGATAACGAACCTTCAAGGTATGATGAATGGCGAAAATGGACAAGACGAATCATTGTATATGACACGATATCTCCGATTGACGTCATACGAAAACTCCGTGGCCGTGACGATGAAAGGGCTAGAGATTGAGCTGGTGAAGATCTTGACCTTCCTCACGATTATCGACTTGTCGCATAACTCTTTCCAAGGGGATATCCCCGAAGGTATTGGAAATCTCCACTCTCTCGTAGGGCTCAACCTTTCTCATAACCATCTCACAGGTTCCATCCCTCCGACTCTAGGGAACTTAACTGATCTTGAATGGCTTGATCTTTCTTCAAACAAGCTTAAAGGGGCGATTCCTAGAAAATTGGGAGATTTGGCATTCCTTGGGTACTTAAATCTCTCGAAGAACCAACTCACCGGTCGAATTCCTCAAGATAAGCAATTAGAAACATTTTCAAGTGACTCATTTAATGGGAATCCGGGCTTATGTGGAACTCCATTGCTAAAAGCATGCCCTAGTGATAGCGAAGCTCAACCTCTTCCACCATTGTCTTCATCAACTTTCAACCGCGAAGGGCATGAGAGTCGGTTCAAACAGAAACCAATGTGGATAGGTTATGCATCAGGAATTGTGATTGGGATTTCGATAGCATACATTGCATTTGAAATAGAAAAACCCAAATGGCTGATGCGAGGTGAGAACGCTAGAGAGAAGAGCAGCCGCGTGGGCGGAGAAGCCAAAGCGAAAGGTCATCAAATTTCATGGACAATGAAATTGTTTGTGGAGTTGTCTCTGTAAACTAGCATGGCGAATTTAGTTAATAAAGATGTCACCAAGCCAGCTTGAAATGTTGTTTTCCTTATGAAAGCTTGTTTATGATGTATTCTCTCTTTGTTTCTCGGTGCAATTTTATGTGAGTTGAATTGAGAAAAATGAATACTATGATCAGTCAAGTACACAACTTCTAAATAGTGAAGAAGCAAAAAAAAAAAAAAAAAATGAAGAAGCAAGTGCCATTAACCTCTACAGATATCTTTCCATCTTCCCGTGTACAAGCAGTGGGTCACGTCGTTATACGAAGTTATATTAATGGTTGAAGGTTAGCAGAATTCATCGATCTCCATACCATAAGTTTCTGCTAAACTTGGCCTTCTTCAAAATAATTAAGCTGCGTTTGAACGCCCGAATTTCTAATCAGAATAGGACTAATAAGATAAAATAAGAAAAACCTAAATTTTGTCATATCGTATCTGTTGTTTGGTAAACCACAGATTTAAGGCCGGATATTTTTATATCCTATCATATTCATTGTTTGGGAGAAATTAGGCACCAAGATAATGACATAAAAACAATGAAGACGAGTTTCTGAAGCTCGCGATCCCAACCGCAGCTTGCCTTCGCCCACGTTCCTATCACCAGACCCGTGCTTCAAGTTCTCACCACAGCACACCGAACGAAGTCGCAGGTTGCTCAACATTTGTCTCACCTTCAGCGAGCTCGCTGGGGTGTCCCAATCCACGATGGCTTCTCACTAGCAACCTCAAGCGCAATCCTGCAGCCCCCACACCCACAGAGCAACAACAACAACAAAGACGAAGGAACAGAGTGACCTGGACACTCCCTAGAAGCACACACATAACTGATAAAAAAAAAAAAACAATACGCACAGAGCAGATCCACGATTAATTGTTTGGTTTCTAACTAAAGCAAGAGCACAATAAAGTTCACCTGAAGAATCATGGTGAAAATCAAATGGATCTCAATCGCATTTATACCTTGGCAGATTGCAACCGTAAGGCTACCATTTGAACTTCTGATAATCCTTATCGGGCCTCCCATTGAGTATGCAATTGAATTGCTCGTCGATCAGCGAGCACGAGCCCGGCTTGTAAAGTGGGTACGAATCGTCCTTCACCCACTGTCCGTGAAGAAATCGCACTTCTTCAATGACTCGATCCAATCACTCATCCCCTGCTTTGCCGACACCGCAGAAACAGTGGCATTCCCGTGTTTCTTCAACAGCGAGGCCTTGTGGTTCGGCTTGATTTGCTTCTCCACGACAACATCCAGACGATTTTCTGCAGGTTTATAGCAAATAACCGGCAAGCTTTACTTGTTTTGCGGATTTCTGGACGCTCCACATTCTCTTGTCGTAGCCGTCCCTCGCCTGCCTCCACAGTTCAAGATCTCAGTTTCCACCCAGTATGGACAATTGCGACCTTCTCGTATTCTCTAAGGACGTCCTCACACCAAGCCCAACGTCTAGCAGCTTCCCCAAGTCTCGGCCACACTTGACGGTGGTTGCCGCCGGAAAAGTGGCTGGGCATGGAGGAGAGATGGCTGGGCACGGAGGAGAGGGATGGTTGTGCGAAATACCCAGTTCTCATCGTTCGTTGCTCTCTTGAGCGTGCAATTTTCACTTTATCCTATCCTAAGTTCTGAAAATGCAACCTTACTGGATAGAAACATCTTCGGCCATGAATTTGCTTCTCATGCCCTTTTTTTTTTTTTTAACGTGGGCCATTATTGAGCCTGGCCCATCTGCAAGTTGGGCCTCCAGCTAGATCGCTCCAAGGCATTACTTTTTTCTTTTTTTGGTCTAACTCCAAGGCATTACTTTGCTCTTGGTTATTTATTTATTATTTTTAAATGTTGGGACAATCTTTTTTTTGTGTGTGCAAAGTCTCTTATTTTGCTCACATCTTTTGTGTTATTATATGATACATAAGCAGTGTTGGAATTTCTCGTGCAAATTTCTTTTCGGGCTCATTGCCTTGACATGAGCGTCCGATCAGAGGGAGAGATTTTTAGTCGGCTTAACTTATTCTTTGATGTCGAATGTTCTCTTAATGTTTTTTTTTTTCACTTGAAAATATAGGATGATTAAGATAATCGAAATCATAATTAACAGCAATTGCTCCAATCCAAAAACTTTCGACGAGAAGGCTGATTTGAAAATACTGCAACGGTTAAGGGAGAGGTTAATTTTTGTAATGCGTATCGAAAGTGGGTTAGTAATTTCAAAAACTGTTAATTAAATTTGGCTTAACAGATGGAAGCGAACCCGTTTTGTTGGGGCGGGACGCAATGATGGATGGAGGGTAGTGCTGGGCCCAACGGGGGAGGAACAGCTGGCCCTTTAAACCTAAGGGAAAAACCCACCACCATTCGTTGCGACAAATCATGGCGGGAAATGCACTGTATACCCCTCTGCTTTTTCCCACATTCGAAATCATCTTTTTCCACTTTCTTTTTTATTCTTGGAAAAATTAATAAATAAATGAATGAATGAAAAAAGATTTGATTCGAGAGCTGAAATCTTGGCTTCTATTTCGCTCTTCGTGGCCTTCAGAGCTTTGATTTCGCTGAGGATTCTAGCAGCATCAGCTCCACCAGAATCCATCTCTTTCCTCGAGGCGTTGAGTGCGAGAAGCGATTGAGCTGAGGCTGAAGCTGAGACTGAGACAGGGAGGGAGACGGGGGGCTTCGAAGATGACAAAAACCCTAGCGCGGATGTGGTAGAAGGGCAACGCAGATGGAGGAGACGAGGAAAGGTTTTGACTTTTGCCTCGTTGACTCCATATGCTGATTAACCAATGATGAATTGCCATCGCCACGTCGGCAAAACGATCCAAAAAAAATGATTTAAAAATAACATTTCATTAAAATAATTGCTCGTATCTTTCAAAATAATTAATTAATGAAAAAAATACTTGTTCTCCATAATAAATTATGTCTTAAAATTTCCATGAAATTATTTTTCATCGTTTATTTTTGCAACCGATACTATATATATGTGTGTGTATATAACTTATTTGTTTTCGCGAAATAAAACGAGCATTAACTATCAAATTACTCCAAATTTGAAAACAAGGCAAGGTTAAAGCTGCGACCGCATATCACTTAATTTCAAACATCCGATATACATAAGGACTTGTTGCGTGACTTACGATATGTAAACTTGTCACGTGGCAAATATGGAGACCTGCGCATGCAACAAATTTAACAAATAGAAACTTTTTTTCTTTCGAGTGAAATTCCATCCACATTTTTTTATCTTTATGAGCCGTTCAAATTGTGCTGATTTTTTTTTTTTCAGCGGGTACAAGTTGACCAACCTTTTTAATTTCAAAATTTGACCGATTTAATTAAGCAATTGTACCTCTGAATTTCCTTTGGATGGCCAATTGGAAGATCACGAGCCCATTGTAAGCTGAGCCCAGGCCCAGAACCAGTCAAGACCCATCTAACCCAGTGATTCCGAGCTCAAGAGGCCTCACTCCGGCCAACCCGACCCACATCGCCCGTGCCGCCAAAAAGGAGTACTCCCGGACACGCGCTGAGGTTGGCGCGTGCATGGATTGGAAATGGGATAAGTCGACGTTCAATTGTTATGACCAAACCGATTCTTTTAGTTGAGGAAAGAGACTGAGAAATCCTCGGATGATCATCGAATCTCTCGGCGATAGAAAATGTTTTGGTTTATATAGTTCCCGATAATTCTAAAAAAACCAATGCAACCGATTTTAAAGTGTAACGTAAACGTGTATTGTTAAACTGACAATCCGACCAAAAAACATAAAAAAAAAAAAACTTACAAACTTAAGCAAAATTAGAAAGAAAAAAATCGCTCCAAAGATGTTCATTAAATAAATTTAGGTAATCTTTCACCTTCCTAGTACCATAAGCTTTTTAGAGGATAAGCACACAGGGAGTCTTAAAACTTGTCATGAAAGTGTAATTGAATCCTAAAACTTTCATAAAATGCAATCGAGTTCTAAAATTTTCAAAAGTACAATCAAGTTTTAAAATTTATCAACAAAAATACAATCGAGTATTAAAACTTTCAAAAAGTGCAATAAACGAAAGAACTTGATTTCACAAACTTGATAAATTTATAAAATAATTGCACTTTTCGAAATTACACTTTTGTGATAAATTTTAAAAATTTTCACGCGCTTATCCCAATTTTTTAGCCATCCAAAGAACTGATTTCCATTGGCCACGGAGAGAACATGGGTGATGATTTGCATTTTCGGATTTCCGGGACTTCTTGGAGCCGCAATCGACGGAAGCACGAAGTTGATGAAGTAAAGAATTTAAGGACAAAAAGCCGCCCGAATCTCTGCGGCGTTGGACTCAGTTAGAGAGTTCCTTCTTCTTAGGACGTGTTTGCTCCTCATTCGAGATACATCATGCTGCCCAAACAAAGGGACAATAGCGGTTACAGAACGTGGACGTAATCGCATCTATCAGATAGCCGAAGGCAAAGTGATGAGTAGATAGCCGACGGCAAAGTGCTGAGGGGAATTCGGGGAACATGCATGAGGTTTTATTTCGTAGGCCCTACGGGAACTCGTTAAGCATCCAATTTTATTTTTTAAAAAAATATATATTATTTTTAAAGTATTATCTAATTTGTTCACGTTATACACAATCAATGCTTTGAAAATCAAGAGATTTTCTTATTAAATATGACGTAAGAGTGTTTGGGAGGACACGTTGACAAGACCTGCAAACATTTATATAGTACCTTTTTAACAACAATTTAAAACAAAAACCAACGCTTCTTCCACCATTACTGATGAACTCCTATTCTGCCTATGATCCAATAAAAATAAATTTGTGCAGAAAAAAGAAATTGCTTCAAGGACATCTCCAAATTTGATGAGGAGGAGGACATCGAAACTTGAATCTCTGGATTCAGGGGGGGGGGGGTGTCTTTTGGTGTGTGGGGGGTCCTAATTCAACTTGAAAATTGGACCGAACCCTTCGATTCTAGACGATTCCAAGTTACCAAAATTTGGAGCCCATAGTACTCGATCCGGCTCTAGGTTCCTTATATGGAGCCGAATAGGACCATATGCCTTTTTTTTCTTTTTCTTTTTTTTTCTAATTAGAATTGAAGCTGCATTGGGGGCAGAGACAATATGCATTGTGAAATTTCTGCTCATATCCAAAGCCAAGCTCCAAATCACGGTCAAGACTCGGAAGAAACTAAATATTAGCTACTTTTTATGACGAGGAAAAGAACTCATGCGGAGTATCACATTAAGTAGGAAATCCGTTCACACTTGACAAAAAATAAGTCTTGGATTATCAAATTCCAACATTAGAAGTCTGATCGTCCACAACAAGAATTAATATACTCTAATCACGAAAGAATTATAACTTCAAAAGAAGGCACCTCTAGTTCTCGGGTGAATAAGGTCGGTTCTCGATTCCACAAACTGAGAATCCATCTCGTGAGGTCCGGTTCTCAACTCCATAAAGGGAATCAATCACCCCTAAGATTTATAAAATTGTTGTCTTTATAATACAACTTAGTAATCACACATTAGAGAGAGAGATAGAGCATGTGGATGATAAATTAATTTGTCTTTATTTCTTCTTCTTTTTTTGGTTAAATGTTTGTCTCTGTTTCTCTACTTTGGATTTTATCTGTGTGTAAATAAGCATGTATACAGCTTGAAGCACCAGAAGCTAATTTTTCAAATTGATGCTCGTGATGACCGGTTCGAGGAGTTCACCCCCTCATCGCCCAATTCTAAGCTACTCAGTCTAGCCAAAGCCCCGACCAAAGTCGCTGTGTTGTAAGTGCACGCTTCCGTCTGCATAAATTCTTCTTTTCGTCGCTGAACCGGTCCATGTCATCGGGCCCGCCAACGAGCCCCCCGACCTAGTGGTGGCCACGGTTCCGAACCGGACGGTTCCGGTTCGGAACCGGAACCGGAACCCTGAACCGGCCCGGTTTTTTTTTTTTTTTGTAAACTTTGGGAATTTTGATTTTCAAAATCAAATCAAATTTTAAGTAATAAAATTTCAAGTAAAATTTTACAAAATTGTAATCAAACTTAAAGAAAAAAAAAAAAAGGGAGAGAGAAAGGGCTAGTAAGTAGTAGCCGTTGGCTGGCGGTTCGGAACCGCCGGTTCCGATCCGGTTCCAGTTCGGCGATTTTCACGGGCCGGTTCCGGTCCGGTTCCGGGCCGGAACCGGCCCGTGGCCATGTCTACCCCGACCAGCACGTTCGGGTTCGGGTCGCGCCGTCCGAACCAGTTGTCGTACCCCTGCGTGCACCCGATGAATCCCTTGCTCTTCCTGTACGGCGGGATGGACGCGCCCCGGTGGTGCACCCTCAGAGGGTACTTATCGCCGTAGCCCACCAAGTAACTCGCGCCGCGCGGGTTGTCGCCGAGGATGTAGTCGACCTGCGACTTCGCAAGGTGGAGGAGCTCTCGCCGGCTCACCCGTTCTCCGCCGCAGCCCAGCGTCTGATTTGCCGCGCGGAGGTGATCGGAGTAGGCCGACAGCAGGAACGCCGCGCCCGACACGTACTGCATGTTGTTCCACTTGCGGACGTACAGTAAGCCCCCGGGGTGCGGCGCACGTTGGTCGCGTTGTTCTTGTTGAGGCAAGCGCACAAGTAGTGCTCGGCCTTGGAACGGTACCGTTCCAGGATTCGTCTGTGGGCTCGTGTTTCGCTCCGTCGTCCATCAGCAACTGCACCCAAGGTCCGATACGAAACTTCGATCAATCAAGAGTTAATGCAGCAAAAAAGAGGGGGGAGAGAGAGAGAGGTAGAGGGGCATACCATGGAGGCGAGGATTTGGACGCCGGCGAACTTGATGTCCCAGCTGAACTCGGCGATGGCCCAGGTGATCCCACCGAGCGACGCCGCGTTGTCCATCGCGTACGCCAAGTAGCCGACGCTGCCGGTGGCCTTGTAGAGCCACAGAGCAGCCCACAACAGCTCGTCGTTGTACCCGCTCACCGACGGGTAGTACCCCTTCGCCGCCGCCACGCTCGCGTCATACTTCCCCCTCCTCTTGTCTCCAAACTCGAACAACTGCGCAGCCAACCAGCAATTTAACAAACTCACTTCGTTAAAGAAAGAGTAAGAGAGCGCGGTGCGGTTCTAGTTGAAATGCTATGGTTCACCTAAACGCAAACCATTTTTGGTATCATGTGGTTTACCAGCTGGTAGTATCGCTCAACGGACGTCGCTATAACGGTCTCAATGTACCTGCCGGGCGTGGTGCAATAGCAGGTGGGAGTAATGTGCGTTTGTTTCCCTAAACACAATGGAGGCTGCCGCCATCGCTGCCGCCGTCTCGCCAGCAATTTCCGACCCAGGGTTGTCCTCGTCCACTTTGTACGCCTGCCGGGACGTTGTCATATCCTCCGGCCGCTGCCAGCAGTAGTGGTCCGTGTCCCCGTCGCCCACGTTAATAGTGAAAGAGCCGGTCATTAATTAATTCCCTTGAACCCAATTAATCAAAGGACCCCAAATGTGTAAACGTTTGCAAAGGCCTGACATTTAGAGGACCAAATCTACCTAAATTGGTTAATCATACGTATGCGGTTGCGGATTTTTCCTTTTCCGCTATTTACAAGAAATCATGATTGTGATCGACTCAATTCATAAACGACCCGGCATGCTGCGGCAATTTATCGTTAAAAGAAAAGAAGAAAATATGGAAAGAAATAGGGGAGACAAATTATATGACACCTGAGCCCAGAGAACGTTGGGGTGGGTGTGGGCTTTGACGAAGTAATCGGTGCCCCATTTGGTGGCCTCGAGGGCGTGGGCCAACTCGCCGGCGCCGGCGATCTGTTGGCCGTACTCGATCACCCCCCACGACAGCATTGTGATGGTGAACGCCATCGGGAGGCCGAACTTGACGTTGTCACCGGCGTCGTAGTATCCTCCGACCAGGTCCACCTTTCGCATCTCAACAGAACGCAGAACCCGTCAATTATATTCATTTAATGCACCATCCCTATGGACAGGAAATCAAAAATGCAAAACGAGAAGGAAAGAAGATTTGAATGGCGTCGGTTGAATCGGATTAGCACGAACCCCTTGTTCGAGGCCGTCGGTGAGGCCGGAGTGGTCGCGCCAGGCGACGCGCTGGTTGTGAGGCAGATGGCCGGAGCGCTGCGACTCGAAGTAGAGGAGGCTCTTCGCAAGTGCATCGCCATAGTCCGGAGGCCGAGGCTGGGAAGGAGAGACGGTTGCGAGCGTGAAGAGGAGGAGGAGGAGGAGAAGAAGAGCGGAGCGACGACGCGGGAGAAATGCGGACATGGCGGTGTTCATGCAGGGATGGCGTCTCTCCCCTCCCACCGTCTCCTCTCTCCCCCTCGGGGGCTTTTTACGAAAATAGGTTTAAAATTTAAAGTTTTTACCAATTTAGGTTTTGTCGTAAAAAATTTACGGATTAGGGGTCCGTTCGGCACTTCAAGTGCCGAACGCCTTCCGTTCGGCACTTGAAGTGC
Organism: Psidium friedrichsthalianum; assembly: GCA_019149425.1. NCBI lineage: Eukaryota > Viridiplantae > Streptophyta > Magnoliopsida > Myrtales > Myrtaceae > Psidium > Psidium friedrichsthalianum. Next base: position 33,542 of record JAGVVM010000928.1, on the reverse strand, counting down.
CGAACAAACAAAAAAATAAAAAAAAAATTCAACAAAACCCTTGTTCGGCAGTTGAACTGCCGAACAAGGAAAAAGTGGGGGTGGGGTGGGGTGTTTAATAAAAAATTAAAAAATTAGTAAAAAATTATAAAAAAAAATACCAAAAAAATTCTAAAAAATTTCCATAAATTCTAAAAATTAGGAAATTGACCATTTTAACGAGTCGGTCCTATTTTTGATGGTTTTCCCTTTTAGACATTTCGAAATGACGATTTTGCCCCTTACGGGCAAATTGTCTCGAAAAATTTCAAAAGTTTCCAAAAAAAATTCCAAAAATTAGTAAATGGGCCATTTTAATTGGCCAATCATACTTTTAAGGATTTTTCTCATCTATCTTTTCAAAATGATGATTTTTCCCCTTATGGAAAAAAAAATGTTCACGAAAAAAATAGTCAGTATTTTAAATGGTCCAACATGGAAAGGTTTTTAAAATAAAATTTTGGCAATTTCTTCATATTTATAGTCTACGGAATCTATTTTCTTATTTTTGGATATTTTCTTAATATGAAAAATAATATTAAAATTTACGATAAATTACAAATTTCAAAAATTACTTTTCTTCCAAATTAGATCCTCAGGCTTCGTTAAAGCTTCTAAATATGATTTTTCGATGCCTATAGATTCAACGATGTCAACACATAGCAATATCATATTTATGATGTAAAAAGTTCTAGTACATCAAATTTATAATAACACATAATTTTGGTTTATATGGGTTTTGCTCATAATGAGTCAGCGTCACATTCGAATTATGTGTCTGACCCAGATCTCCTGCAAGAAAATGAACAGGTAACGATAAATCAGATAAGAAGAGTTGATCTTGAATTTCCAAGAGAATCTTCGGAATTGTGTATAGAGCGCTGCTTAACCTCAAACCGAGAATTCATTTTAGCATCAAGTTATGTAATTTAGTCTGACTGAATTTTCCTTTTCACGAATCATCATGTCTTGCTCTGAAACCAAACACTGACGTTGGACACCTGAACAACTCTCTATCCAATATCAAGAGAAACTTACCAATAAGACCGAAGTGTACAGGACATCAGGGCCAACTTCAGGAGGGGTGACAAACCAGAATTGTCGGGGCTTTTTACATAAATGGGTTTAAAAATTTAGGTTTTTACAAATTTGGGTTTTCGTATACTTTTTTTTTTTGTGAATACTTTTTTTTCCATAATGGGCAAAATCATCATTTTGAAAAGATAGATGAGAAAAACCCTTAAAAGTAGGATTGGCCAATTAAAATGGCCTATTTACTAATTTTTGAAATTTTTTTTGGAAACTTTTGAAATTTTTCGAGACAATTTGCCCGTAAGGGGCAAAATCATCATTTCGAAATGTCTAAAAGAGAAAACCATCAAAAATAGGACCGACTCGTTAAAATGGTCAATTTCCTAATTTTTGAAATTTATGGAAATTTTTTAGAATTTTTTTGGTATTTTTTTTTATAATTTTTTACTAATTTTTTAATTTTTTATTAAACACCCCCCCTCCCCCCCCCCCCCCCCCACTTTTTCCTTGTTCGGCAGTTCAACTGCCGAACAAGGGTTTTGTTGAATTTTTTTTTTATTTTTTTGTTTGTTCGGCACTTCAAGTGCCGAACGCCTTCCGTTCGGCACTTGAAGTGCCGAACAAGCCCCTAATCCGTAAATTTTTTACGACAAAACCTAAATTGGTAAAAACTTTAAATTTTAAACCTATTTTCGTAAAAAGCCCCCCCCTCGGCGGGTATGAATGTGAGTTATAATTTGCGAGCCTTCTGGCACTTTGCCTTGATATGACTAGCAAAGAAGGGAAAAAGAAAAAAACAAAAGAGGAACTTGTGCGATGAGAAAAACAATAATTATCTAGGGATTTGGTTAACAATCTGTATTTATGGGAGATTGTTAATTATATTTCGAGTGTAATAAGAATAATACTTCCTTAATAGATATATTTACTAAGAGTCCTCCGGATATTCAGTAAATTAAAATAAGTCTCGTATACGTTACTATACCTGCACGCGTTGCCTATTGGGACAAGTGTCGTCCATTCATCATTGAATTTCTATATAGGTACCAATAAAAACTATATATGTATATATATTTTGATTGAGTAAACTATATAACCTCAGCCCGTTACGTTATGCAAAATATGACGAATCATTCTAATTTTTGACTTACGAGGTGACAATTAGGTACCTCTATATGGGGGCAGATTTGACAGAGGAAAGCTGGAAAAACCCATTTCGTAGAATTCTCAATTGGATAGGGGTGGGGATTGAATGACCCTGGACTCCCACTGCTTTTACGTGTTCAACCTTTACATGACCCCTCTCTTTTAGGTTAAATGCAGTTTGGATTGAGTCGCCCTGGCAATGGTCATTGGTCAAAGCGTGGTCTGGAGAAAAGAAAATTCACACACTGGAAACCTTTGGGTCTGAGCGCGGCCGACACCAGCCACGCTTTTTGAAAGAGATGGGAGAACAAACTCGGGATGACGGTGGAAGCAGCCTGGGAGAGAGTTCACGTCCCGAATCCGAGTGGTTGGCGAAAGGTGTTTCTGAAAAATAATTTTTTTAGAAAAACAATAATATTATCCGGTATTCGGCTAAAATTTAAAAAACGAACTGAAGAATATTTTTAACCATTCGGTATGGACAATCAAATTGGACCTTTCTCCATGCACTCTTTTTAATAATTATTATTTATGTTTACTTTTCTCATTTTATTTTATATTTTAAAAAAGAGCTGAAATGTTTACTATTTTCTCTTTTTTTTCCTTTTCCTTTCTTTTTGGACTGCTCACTTGTGACGTTAGGCTCGAACGAGGCCGAGCCTCACCAGATCTAGTGGGGTTGGTGAGACTTGGCTTACCAGCCTATGGTGAGGCTTGACCTCGCTCACCTATGACCAATCGCTCGGCCGTGACCGTGGCCAGCGACCAACCAAAGAAGAAGGGAAAATAAAATAAAATAAAATAAAAAGAGAATTTTTTTTTCATTTTAAAAAATAGAATTAAAATTAATTAAAAAGAAAATGATGTGAAAGAGTGGAGAAAGGAAAGATGAGAATTTTTTTTTCCTCTTCTCGTAGAGAGGAAATATTTCCTCACTTTCGAAGGTATTTTTTTCATGAGTATGACATATTTTCCTTGACTCATTTATTCATAAATTGAATCTTGAAAAATCTAAAAAATATTTTCTTGGATTTTTTTTTTCACGAAATGAATGGTGCCTTAGTTTATTTTTTTAGTAAATAACTATACGTGTATTATATGATTTATTATATAATCTAATGCATTACGGAGGAAAAGAAATGACATTTTCTAGCAATATAAATAGATGGCTACGGGTTTTTCGGGAGGCATGCCGATTAAACCTCAAACTCGCTCTAAATCCTATAGGATATTCCTAGCAGGTGCTTCAGACCCGTTTCGCAATTATTTAAAAAAAAATCGATTGCAAATTGGTATTGACCTGATTTAACATCATCTGCCTCTATCCCTAGAACAAACACGTAGCTAAGCAACATTAAGTATATGGGTCCTCCTAACTCAATACCTAACTACGTCCAACATGATTTATATGGAAGTTGATTGGAAAAATCATCAAAAAAGTCCTGAATCTATTGCAATTGTGCCAATTTAGTTTCAAAACTTTTGCATTTGTGATAATTTAGTTTATCCAGCTAATTTTGGTCAAAAATCACTGACATGAATAATATCTGATATTATTATAATGGTTTTACAATCTTTTTTTTTCTTTTTTTTACTTTTCTTTCTCTTTCTCTTTTTTTTTTTCCTTCGCTTCCATTTTCCTCTAACCGGTCGCCAGTCTCTAGCAAAGTTTACCCTCGCAGACCATTGGCGAGGCTCAACCTCATCATCTTTGGGCGAGGGAAAGGTTCATTTTTGTCATATCTCTATTAGGGAAGTTCGTCGGATGCATAAGGAAGGGGAGGGGGGGGGGGGGGGGGGGGAGGGGAGAGGGGGAAGATGTAGTTATTGAGAAAGGCTTTCCTGACAATACTGCTAGAAGGATACAATCTCAAATGCAAATCCACACACAATCTCCAAGAGGTTTGCATAAATCATCATTGATTAAAAGATAATGTGGAAAAAATAACTAATAATATTGTCAGACCATCAGATTAGCAACTCTAGTTATTATACCCACAAGTGCAAATTACGCTTGTAGACTATGACTGTGGAGGACTTTTAGATGAATTTGGAATAAAAGCACGTGGGTACATAAACTATGGGTGAATCTTTACAAGCACGAGTAACTTTTTACTTCATGACTAACTCCACATGCCAAAAGATAATGTTAGAGTTTAGGCGTTCGAGGTCCATTCCAGACAATATAATTTGAAATGGAGTTCAAGCTTCGTCGTCTTCGCCAATTAGAGTGGCTGTGAAGCAAGAGCAGACCCGACCCTTTTTCATACGCGTTTCGAAATATGGTAATTAGGTACCAAAATGTCAGCAGCATGTCTTTTCACATTCTTAAGGTCATCATGGTTCAGTATGTGCGTGTTGATGTTCAAAACCAGCTCATTATGATAAGTTTAACTACGCGTATAAAGTGGAAACGACGAACTTCGGAGGTTAATTAAAAAGTTTAGGGAGAAGATGAGCGTTTTTGGTTCTAGAAACAGTTGTTAAGTAAGGGGACGAGTACAATACATTGAAAATGGTATATGTCAGTGAGATTGTATCATCTCTTCCCACCAAAGACACAAAAAAATGGCTTCTCCAAAGAAGGGAGATACGAGAAAATACCGTAGTAAGCGGAGACTTCCTCTGCTTGCCCTTTGAGCACAAGTCTTAGCATTGGTCATAAACTAGAGACAGTATATATTATGTTAGAATGCACGTGTGAATTGTGTTAGAGAAGTTTCACATCGAAGAATTGATATGGTGTAAGGCCAATTCATTGGCTTAAGCTTTTGAGTGAAGGTATGTCTAACTGGATATATTAACGAGCTCAGACTTGGGCTCCCTCTTGGCGATCTTCCCTAATAAGGTATCGGGCTTCTTTGCGATTAAAGACATATTACATTCAATTCAACCAGAATAGGCATATAAGCGCAGCACAACAGGGGCAAGCATAGGCTTGTAGCTTGAAGCAACAGAGGAAACATTAGCTGCTCGAAGTTTTGCAACTCCCTAGCGTCCATGGTGCCCTTGGGCTTTGACGGCCGATAAGGTGGCGAATAATGACCACAGAGCGTGAGCCGGGGGTTCCGCAACAAGATCCCTGTCCAGGGGAGGTTCATCTCTAGAAATGGTGAATTTCGAGAGCCTAGCATCTGCTATGGGGACCGGACTAAGAAAATGAGCGAAATAGGCTCTCAAGGGGGGTGACAACTCAAGGCGAATCCAAGCCCCTGCACGGCCAAATCGATTGACCCCCTTTATTTGACTCTCCGGTACAGTTACTTTTCAAATCTCAGTTTTGAAGCCGCACGGAAGATCATTATATATCTCCAATGCAGGAACTATCATGATGGCATCATCACTCATAGTAGATTATAAAAAATGATTTCTTTGCACTCTGATCTCACTCGTTTGGTTTGATTTGAAGGGATGTGAATTTTAGCCATACACACCCAAGCGGCGTGGATTAGCAATTGCCCAGAACTCAACTCTAAGACCCAAAACAATTCACTTTGGTGACATTGATACATGACCACCTTTTTGGGCTTGACTAAAAATTATGAGCTACGTAAGTCCTCTTCAATAGATCTATGTAATGGAACCTAGTCCCTGACAAAGAAATTTGGGTAGAAACATCCTTAATTTTATGTCTCATGCAATCAACTTAGGATGTATGTACGGTCGATTGGTCGCACCAATGTGCGAAGTTGTATTCGTAGTGGTGAGACCAAAATTCGTCGTTTTAGATATGGTAAGTTTCTGGTGAACCTTGGTGCTCAAAACAATTAAAACTTCTATGCCCTTTCGTTATGAGTGAAAACCAATTACCAAGAGTTTTCTTCTGATGCCTTCTTTCTCCAATAGGCCTCTTGCTGAGCCTTGGCCCATCCACACTTTGGGCCTTCCAGCCCGTACGCTTTAAGGCCATGTCTATTACCTTGTTCTATACTTTCCTTTTCCTTTTAATGGCGGGATCATATTTCTTTCTTTCTTTTTCCCTTTTTAATTTGGAACGTCTCTTATTCTAATCACGTCTTGCATCTTATTGTTCTCCTATATGGTATCTGCACGTGACGTTTGGAATTTCTCTTGCAAATTCTGTTTTAGCTCATATACTTGATGTGGGCGTTTAACTCGATCAAGTGATTCCTGTCGGCTTACCTTAAAATCTTGCAATTAAACACGCTTTGACTTTTGTTAAATCTGAAATGCTCAATATCTTTACAACACACGAATTATTGACAGCTAAAGTTTACATATCGTCGTGAGCTTATTTCAAATAACTAGATGATATTTCAAATTTGACGTAATCTTTACTCTTGCCATTGAATTTTAAACGGACAAGCCTTTTATCAAGTAACTAGATGCGTAGATACTATGACATTTAAGAGAGCGACAAATTTTTATTATGTGCATCGTGAGCTTATTATTGATTTATTAATTAAGGGTGCATTAATTTCGCAAAAAAAAAAAACTCCATGAGAAAGGAAAGAGATGATTTTTCAGGAAACAATTTATTTTCTTTTGTTCGGTGATACGTGACTGAAAACGTTTTCTGATGTTTGCTTCTTATTTGAAAAATGATTACATTCTCATAACTTTATCTTAGGCCAAAAAAAATTTCAAATTATTTGTTATATTTTATATTTCATATATTTAATTTTTTAAACATTTTTATTGTTTTTCTTTTCTTTCTATCTTCTTCCTTCTTCCTCCATCGCCACCTCCTCCACCGCGACTGGTCGACAGCATCCACGAGCGAGCTCAAGGCTCACCGAAATCTAAAAATAGTTCGGGGTAAATTTTTTTTGTAGATGTATTAATTTGGATTTTTCGCAGTATTTGATGACTCTTGACTTGAGTCAAAATCAGTTTGAAGGCACATTGCCCCAATCCCTTGTCAAATGTAGATATCTAGAAGTTCTGGATCTCAGTGACAATCAGATAGAGGATACATTCCCAAGATGGTTGGGAACACTCCTAGAACTAAAAGTTCTTGTTTTGAGGTCCAACAATTTGAAGGATCTTTTGGACATTTCCATGGGAGCTCACCTCTTTCCAAAGTTACACATTCTGGACCTCTCCAACAATAACTTTAGCGGTCCTTTTGTAGCAGCCTCACTCCAGATGCTACCATCAAAGTCGTGATGCCCAGGTCGTCACTGCTATTTATCCTTACTGTGGACTATCGTTGTCATGCAGTGAAAATATATATATAGTTACAAGGAAATCAAAATAGACACATTGGTTTCGGTAAACGTACACGCGTACTACAAAATACAGCTTTCCATTATATTCTTATTTATTTACATTGGGTAGCCTGAGTAGGGACATGGAGAGAATAACACTGGGGACTAACATCAAGCCTAACCTAGCTATAGCACTACTAAAACATCTCCCCGTCAACGGTCGTTCCCAAATGCCGCAACCTTCTCTAAGGTTTATGGGCTTCCAAAAATGCCACTTCATTTGTTCATCTAATGCTACCTAGGTCGCCGCTCCAGTCGACCCATCTCTAGCTGCACCATCACTCGGAGCGTCCCTATCGTCATCTCCATCATCCTCGTCGAAAAGATCACGTGGCAGTGGTCCCTCTCGATGTCCATCGATATTCAGGAATATCGACACATACTGGATCGTCTGGTGGGCCATGCCCACTGCCACATCAAGGGTCACTGTGGTGACGACGCGAGTGAAGGTCATGCCAGGAACGCTGGGCAAAAGGAAATCATGGGTCTCAAACTTGATGGAAATGGGTAGGCTATAGCGGGAACCTGGTGGTATCGGGATCGAGCCTATCCCTGTCAGTCTAAAAAAAACACAAAACCACAAGTGTCAATATACTCAGCAAGTGAATTCAACCACTCTTGCGCTCGATCGATTCAACACATTAATTCAAATCCATAGATAAGCCGGTCTACAAAAACTCAATTCAAAGTAATGGTTAATTCCTTGTAGTGCTTATGGTATATATATGGATGACTGCAGACACTTTCATGCAACTTGCTTACCCCTTTTTTTATATTATTTTTTTTGCATGAGTCTCATCTCGACTTGAAATTTTCAATACCTCGGCTTCTAATGCCGATCCTCAAGATAACCCCCATCCTCACTCCGAGGCCTCGCGTAATATACCATGCAGTCCTCTTGGCGTTACTAGTCAAGGCATCTCGTCTCCCTCGAGGAATTTGTTTATACCCTTTTTCTTTTAACCGTGGCCCCTCCAATCCCTTTTTTTTTCCACGTGCATGAAATAATGCATGTAAATGTGTGTGATTGCATGAGTTAATATGCGACACATGACCAACTCAGTATGCATAGCAGATTCATATACCACACATGCTCAGTTTAAAATGCACCACAGGCTTAATAGAATTCCACCGCAACAAGACCATCTTTGACGTGTTCGTAGAACTCGCGAGAGGATCTCAAATGCACATCACTTCAAGTTTAATTTCATAGTTCTCACGTTGGTTCTAGGACTCTATACCATGACTCATTGTCGGGCCAAATACGAGAGGACACGTTACTATCTTTCCACATAATTTTCTCGAGGCAGCAGCAAAATGTTTCTAGAACAGATTAAGACGCATAACAATCGTCGAACATCTCTGCTCGGTGTTAGGGTCCTCGACCATTCAACCCTAGCGTAGCCAGCGCAAGATTTATTACTTTCACTAAGTTCAACCGGCAAATAAACACAGACAACAGCACGTGGCGAATGCTGAATGCTCGGTATTTAAGAGTATACTTTGTGGAGCTACCCTTAGTCTGATATGAAGCCTTGATTAGCTCCTGATTTCTTATGATCGGCATCTTATATCCATGGACAAGGTCTACCCATCATCAAGGAACAACTTCAACTTGGATCCACAGAGAATACTCTAATTACAGGTTTGCTTCTCGTCGAGTTACCCACATTGAACCAAGCTAGATTCGTCGCACCCTTCCCTTTTTCATTGTCTCTCGCTATCAACCAGAGCCATGATACACCACAAGACAGACAAAGAAATGCAGGGAGTTCCATTTACCCACTGAGTTACTGTCAACGGTTTTCCATGGCAAAATGAGTGTACTGGATCGAAGGAGGGTAAGAGGGGAGGAATCACTTGCCTGGTTCACTGTTCGAAGGAAGGTCGAGGTGGTTTTTAGCGAGTTTGGGGTTGTAGATGGCAGCGAGGACACCCACAAGCAGTCTTCGGATGATCTCTCCCAAGAGCTAGAAGGAGTCTCTTCTACTCACTTCTTCTTTTTCTTTCATACGTTTGGCAATCTCAGCGAGGCCAGAGGAGAATGATTGCCTCCACTTCCCCGTAAATTTCCATCATGAACCTCTCGAGTGAGGTGTAAACCTCATCGCCAGATGTCCTTTAGGTTGTTTCTCTCCTTTGTGCTTGCTTGGCAATCTCTCTTCCCACTTTCTGCCATCTCATATCTCCTCCAAGCGGTTCATTCTTTTATTTTATTCTTTTCCCTCCCCCTGATCGTGTGCTTCTTCGCATGTAACCGAGACCAAGTCAATGTTTAATGACTTAACGTGGTGTCGTGTTGGCATTCTGGGGTGAAGGGGCATCCTTTCCCATTGTAGCCACACTAGGACTATTAAAAATTCTAAGTCAAAGCTCTTGGCTTAAATTTTATGAAGCTTGCATTCAGTGCAAGTGTAGGCGAAATTAGGGTAGAACTTTCGCAAGCTAAAAAATTAAATACCCACATTGTCAACTAATTTATGATATCACTCCCGTCCGATCGATTGAGTCAGGTTTTCTTCGGATACCGCCTCCATTAACTCGGTTATCTATTGAGGTACGACGTTGCATATTCAGGTTTTCAAAACGTCCTCATTTTGGCGTAGGGCATAAATGGGTTTCTCAATAAAATTGTCTCCCAGACAATCATCCAGCTACGTCGCATGCATAGTATGACCTGGGCTTCAAATGCATCATAACGAGTACTCGTCCTCCCCCCCTCTCTCTCTCTCTCGGGATTGATTAGAAATTTCCATTTTCATGGAATGTTTTATCGCAAGACGTCTACTTAATCAAACTCCTCGGGGCTATCCGAGGTTAAACTCCACCTCTCAGTCGACGTTTCCCTTCAATAGTCTCATGGACTTCGCATCTCTTGTCTAGTTTCCTATGTTGTTCATTGCGAATCCACCCGACAGTCAATCAGCTTTCTAATCCATTTCGTCCATCTCTCTATCGTCTAGAACTAATTAAACAGTGAACCGCCTCCGCACCAATAAGTTTTTCCCCTGATGGTCTTAGACAGCTACTCTCGGTGGACGTTCGTTTACGGATTCAATACCAACCCCAGTCACTCTTTATTTTACTAATAACAATGTCTCACACATACATAGCAACGGTTCTAGGAAACTATATATATTTTTTGGGATGCTACAACTTTGCTAGCCAACTTGATAATGAATCTTAAAGGCATGATGATTGGCGAAAATGGGCAAGACGAATCATTGTATATGACACAATCTTTCTACTCGATGCCATGCAAAAACTTAGTGGGTGTGACGATGAAAGGGGTAGAGATTGAGTTGGTGAAGATCTTGACCTTCCTCACTATTATTGACTTGTTGCATAACTCTTTCCAAGGGAATATCTCCGAAGTTATTGGAAATCTCCACTCTCTCGTAGGACTCAACATTTCTCATAACTATTTTATAGGTTTCATCCCTCCAACTCTAGGGAACCTGACTGATCTTGGATGGCTTGATCTTTCTTCGAACAAGCTTAGAGAGGCAATTCCTAGAGAATTGGGAGATTTGGCAGCCCTTGGGTATTTAAACCTCTCAAAGAACCAACTCACCATTCGAATTCCTCAAGATAAGCAATTGAGCACATTTTCAAATGACTCGTTTAATGGGAATCTGGGCTTATGTGGAACTCCATTGCTAAAAGCATTCCCCAGCAATGCTCAATCTCCTCCCCCAGCGTCCTCATCAACTTTCGATCGCGAAGGGCATGGGAGCTGGTTCAAATAGAAACCAATGTGGATAGGTTATGCATCATGAATCGTGATTGGGATTTCGATAGCATACATTGCATTTGAAATGGAGAAACCCAAATGGCTCATGCGAGGTGTGAGAATGCTGGAGAGAAGAGCAGTCGAGTGGACGGAGAAGCCTATGCGAAAGGCCATCAAATTTCATGGACAATGAAATTGTTTGAGGAGTCGTCTCTGTAAACTAGCACAAGTGACATTAGCCTCTACATATATCTTTTCCATCTTCCCATGTACAAGCGGTGGGTCACGTCATTATACGAAGTTATATTAATAGTCGAAGGTTAGCATAATTGATCGATCTCCGTTCCATAAGTTTCTGCTAAACCTTGGTCTTCTTCAAAACAATTAACATACAGAAACATCTTTAGCCATGAATTTTCTTCTCATGCCTTCTTTAACATGGGCCATTGTCGAGCCTGGCCCATCTGCAAGTTGGGCCTTCCACCCAGTTGCCTCCAAGGTATCACTTTGCTCTCACGTTTTTTTCTTAATGTTGGGACAATCGTTTTTGGCGAAGTCTCTTATTTTGCTCACGTCTTTTGTGTTACTATATAGTATCTTATTATACAAGAAGTGTTGGAATTTCTAGTGCAAAATTCTCGTCGGGCTGGCTCGTAGCCTTGACGCGAGCGTTGGATCTGATGGACTCATTTTTGGTAAGCTTAGCTTATCCTTTGAGGTCAACTGCTTACTTGATGAATTTTTTATCACGAAAAGTAAAAATTTAAGGTGATGAGGCGAAGGGAAGTCATAATTAACAGAAACTATTTCGTCCTGGAACTTTCTGTGCGATCGTTGTTGCGAAAATACTGTAAAGGTTAACGTTGAGGTTAATTCTTGTAATGAGCATCAAAAGTGCATTATGTTAATTAGATTTTGCTTGGTAAATGGATACGAGCCGGTTTCATTGGGATGGGAGACAATGATGGAGGGTGGTGCCGGGCCCAATGGGCGAGGAACAGCTGGCCCTTTAAAGCGACAAAAAAACCCACCACTCGATGCTACAAATCATGGCGGAAATGCACCATATGGTGGCTGCGTTTGGAAAGGATTTCGAAAAAAGCTTTTGAGAAAATGTAAATACCTTTAATTTAAAGAGATTTGGTGAAATGTACGAACTATTTGATAAATTTTAATTAAAAAATGCTTTGGAAAGAAAAATTTAGGAAAATACTGTTTGGTAAATATAAAATCCCAAATGCCTTTAGTTGAATATTTTAATATTTTTTAATGATTTTTTTAATTTTTAATTTTTCTTTTCTTTTTTTTTTTCCCCTTTCCCAACCCTTCTCCTACCTCCAGCCAGTCCGGCCAGAGGCTCCGCCGGTGAGGCCGAGCCTCGCTCGACCATGGCGGGGCTTAACCGCGCCATCGCTGCCTCGCCCAGCGACAGCGAGGTCGGGCCTTGTCATGGCCGCATGAGGGTCGACCTTGCAAGCTTAGATCTGGGCTTGCGAGGTTGATACTCGCCGTTGCCGCCTCGCAAGCCTAGATCTCTGGGCTTGCTAGGTCCACCCTCACCGTCGTCGCCTCGCAAGCCCAGATCTGAGCTTGCAAGATCCACCCTCGTTGTCGCCGCCTCGCCATGGCTGGCTGAGGACCTCGCCATCATTGCCTCGCCATGGCCGACAGAGGTCAAGCCCTCGCCGTCGAAGCCTTGCCATGGCCAGCCAAGGTTAAGCCCTTGCAAGCCCAGATCTGGAGAGGCAGGGCGCGTTGGGATCGCGTGGAGAGTCGCGGCAAACAGTTGGAGAGGGGCTTGATGCGGCTGTGTCCTTGGCTGCGACCTCGGCGGCACATGCAGCGGCGGTCCGGCGGAGCTCAAAGAGAAGGGAGCAGCAACGCAACCAAAGAGGAAAGGAAGAAGATGAAGACAAGGGTAAACATGGAATTATGAAAGTTGAGTGAGGGTAATATTGGAAATTCAAAAAATCACTAAATTTGGCACTATTACATGCCGAAAATGCTAAAAGCCTTGCGAAGGCTCCACTTTAGGCCAAACATATGTTGACACTTGATTTTGGCCAATTTTATTTTCAGAAATTTTTAGAAAATTCATAAAAATTAATAAAATTGAAAAATCAACTTTGGGGACCTTGGTTTGGCCTAGGGAACCAATTTTGAGCAAAAACTAATTTTCCTTATTTTTTTGTATTTTTCTGCATTTTATTTTCAAAAATTCATAAAAAAATCAATAAAAAGTGAGAAAATTAAAAAATCAACTTTGGAAGCCTTGACCAAGCCTAGGGAACCAATTTGAACAAAAAATAATTTTCCTTATTTTTTGCATTTTTAATATTTCAGAAATTAGGAAAATAAAAAAAATAATAAAAAAATAGCATTTGAAGTCATAAAATTGCCAAAAAATAGTCAATATTTTTAATGTAATTTTATCTTCATTTTTGATGAATAAATTTTGAAAAATTAAGTCTGGAATCTAGGGTTTCTTTGTTAATATTAATTTTCAGATTATTTAAATAATTCTAGAAATTCCATTTTAGCTTTTTAATTTTCCATTTTTACATTTTTAGAGTCATGTCATCCTCCTCTATTTTCAAAATTAAAATCCAGTCCAAAGCCCTTAGAATTGCCCATTTCGTTAAAAAGGACCAAAATGCAATTTCTGATTTTTTCAAATTAGTCCCTAAAATCACTAAAAATGAAATTAAAAATTTCTAGGGACTGAATTGAGAATAGGGCGACGTCACCCCTAGATTTTGACCCCCTGAATCTATTGGTGGCGTCAATTTTTGCAAAAAAGGCCATCAAGACTTTGGATTTTGCAAAATGGGTTCTCGGATCAAACCCAAAAATGGGGTTTTTGTGCAAATATTGAATAATTTCAGGGGAAAATGTCATTTTCAAATAGATCCAATGCCCTGAGACCAATTTGGTGTCAATTTTGGAAAAAAGTGAAAAATTTGGGGTCAATTTGAATAAAATAAGTGATTTGGGTCAGTCGAGTCGGACCAGATCCGACCCGACCCAACCCGATCAACTTCATCTTCTTCCCAAAACCCTGCGCGCACTTTGGATTTGAACAGGAGAGAATCCGTGAAGACAGAGAGATTTGCCAAGATTCTTGGCATGAATCAAAAGGGAAATCTTCATTCGGTTAATAGTTTTCCAGGGAGAGATTTCAGGGCGGTTAGGGCACGCAAATAGGGTTTAAAAGGAGGAAGAGATGCTCTGTTTCGGGGGTTTTTTGAGAGGGAAGTTACAAAGGAGACTAGAGAAGAAATTGGAGCGATTGAGAGGTTGAAAGCAAAAAAGGATAGCCAGGAGTTCGTCTAAGCTCAAAGGAGAGGATTGAAGCCGATTTCAGGGTTTGCCGTTGCTGGAAAAGGTAATTACCATTTTTGAACTCATCTCTGTGCATCCATGGTGTATTACCCACTCGAGCCCAATTCCCCAAATTTTCATGTGCATTTTCATCCCGCGGCCCTCCTCCCTTCCCCACACTCCATTTTTCCTCGATTTTGCATGAATCTGTCGTACCGAGCTCCTCAAACTCCATGAATGTGCCTCAACTCCGTTGGGAAAAACTGGCAATTTAGAACTCGATTAGGACCCAAGGTAAGTGTTCTGACCCTCTCTAGATGCTTCTATGTGAATGAATTCGATAGTTATGCTCGGTATTGTAAGAATGGATCTGCTAGGGTTGTTTCTGTTCGAGCTTCGATTAGAACGATTTAGCGATAGATCGAACCATATATTAGGTATGTCTACTTAGGGATGAACAGGATTCGATCGGCGTTAGAATCAGGACGATCGGAGTAGGTTTCGCCGTTGGATCGTCGCCGGAAAACTCGGCCGTTCGTCTAGCATTGGCCCGAGGAAGAAGACGATGTACAGTCAGCATGCCATGTCGACGTTTGACCGAGTCAAAGGCCACGTAGGGCTTAGTCAGCACGGCCATTATAATTTGTCAAAAATGTAAAATAAATAGAATGGATAATAAAAGATAAATGGACGGTTAGGATTAGTCTAAAGTTCAATCTCTGCCGTAGGTTTAGCATAAAGAATGGAGGTCGGAATCATGCCACGTGATGAGTCATTGACCATAGGATTAGAATTAGGCATTTTTTTTAAAAAAAGAAGAATAAAAATTCGAAAAGACCAAAAAAAATCTCCTAAAAGCTACGTCGTTTTAGCGTTGATTAGCTTGATTTCGGGCTGGGTTTAGATACTGTGGGCCGGTTCCTTCGGCCCAGTCCGTAAACGAATAATATAAATAAAAAAACAATAATAAACTAAATAAACTAAAAATCCAAAAAATTAATATAGACCGGCGTCGTTTTAGGCCTAATGTTTGGATAGAATCTGGGTCAATCGGGCCGGGTCAACCCGACCGATCCGGGAATTAAAAATTAAACACAAAATAAAAAATAAATAGGAATTAAAATAATAGGAAACTAATAAAAATAATAAAAATAGAAAATAGAAAATTTGAAAACTACGCCGTTTCGGTCAAAAAAAAAACTAAATAGATAAAAAATCTGTAAAAAATCAAAAGAAATTCTTAAAAAAATTCAGAAAATATAAAATAAAGGGTAATCCAAAAAAAAAGAAAAAATTCAAAAAAAAATCGAAAAAAACCAAATCCTTTAGAAAAATCTCGGGAAAATATAAAACTTTAAAAGAAAATTTTAAAAAAAATAAAAATTAGGAAATTCCGAAAATAAAAAAATCATCATAGAAATTCGTGGGAAAGAAAAAATAAAAAAAAACTAATAGAAATTTCAGAAAAAATATAAGAAAATTTGTTAAAAAAATGTAAAAAAATGTTGGAGAAATCAGAAAAAATTTTAGAATCAAAATAAAATTCCAGAAAATATAGAAAATATCTAAAAAATAGGAAAAATCCCTAAAAATCACAAAAAATTTCAAAAAAAAAATTCTAAAAAAATAGATGTCCAAAATAGGGAAAATTAAAAATACCCAAAAATCCCAAAAATTCTGAAAAACTAAGAAAAATTATACTCAACCATTTTCACATTTTAACCTCCCGGGCCCTTAGGAATTACCATTTTACCCCTATGGCTAATATGACCCAAATTTTTCAAATCATTCCAAGGATCAGCTGGCATTTCCTCTAGGTCCCTGAGATTCCTCTAGGGTTGCTACTTGACTTGTTTTGCCTCGATGTGATTCTTTCATTCATTGATTATGCACTTATTCCTTATGGTTGTGATTGATAGGTTAGCTTTCCCATCTGCATGAACACACCAGACTTTTAGGACTCATCTTACCCAAAGAATACCTTCACGAACTTCTTAGACTAAGAAATCACTCAACTTAGGTATCGAAAGGTGGTCGATAGCATATCGACGTAACTAAGTCCCCGAATCTAGATCTCTGGTTTTCGTAGGATCAAACGATCTCTCCCAATCGTTCGATAGGGTTTTCAGTCATACCCTCCAATAAATGACTGGTGGCGACTCCGATGGCATGCACACTATTCACATGTCACCCGACCGCACTAAGGTCGACCTCGATTTAAATTTTCCTGACGTGATTTGGTATGGGTCTGGGAGGGCCCGAGCTAAGGCCAGATATCTAACGGGCCTAGCAATCCATTAACTCCCTCGGGATCCGGAAATCTCAGGAGGGTCGCGACACATACTTATAAAAAATTTACCAAACACCAAAAATTTGGTCCAAGGATCTTTGGGTGCCTAAAGGCACGTCCCAAAGTGGTTTTCCAAACGCAGCCAGTGTATCCCCTTCTCCTTTTCCCACATTAGAAATCATCTTTTTCCACTTTTTATTTTTATTTTTGGAAAATAAATGAATAAATAAAAGATCTGACCGACCGGCCCAAACCTCAGACGCTTGTGTGCTGCGCACTCCTTATCGTTTCGTGGTTCTCCATCAAAAGCCAAGAAAAGAAGGAAACGAAAAGGAAAGTGGGGTTGGGGGGTGGTGAGGCTACGATTCCTGGAGATGGTGTGGGAGGTTCGCAAATTCATGGGACTTTTTAGGGTTTGCTCTAGGTGCATCGTCTTGTCGCGATGTTTGAAAAACTGATCAAAGGAACTGGTAATTCGACCTATCACCACCCCTCACCATTGCTAAGGTCCCTAATGGCTTCCTATCTAAGTTTCGATTTGGTGAGATAGTAGGCTGGTTTTTGGTAATATTTGGGATGGGGACGTGAACAAGGACGGCGATGTCATGTTCATTTTCAATTCAAGACTTTGATCCATGTGCAGTGTGGCTTCTAAATTTTTAGTTTGTTTAATGCAATGCATGAACTTTTGGCTTATTTTCAATCTAATCCCTGAACTATATGAAAATGCTCAAGGTCATTCCTAAACTTGAATTAATGAAAAGGAAAATTAAACATCTTCGTATAATATAGAGATTAAAAATGAACAAAAATTAAAAGTTCACAAATTTATTGAACATTAGGCCAAAGATCATGGAACATTTGCACCATTTCCCCCTCCCTCTTTTTAACACCATCACCTTTTGTCTCGTGAATTCCTTCGGAATATGTCAAAGATATGTAGGTTTACTTTTCTAAATATTTTACTTTGGGTAATGAGATCGATTTTGCTTTTATGAGAATAATTTCCCTGTTGGAAAAGTGGATCTAAGATAAGTTCATGCAAGCCGACTTAATGTTTGGCCTAATTAGGGCATGAATGGTAATCATTCTGATTCTAAAAAATAATTTTGATTAAAGTGACTTTTTCTGATTCTGTTCTATGAATGATTTTTAGAGAATCAGAATGCGTTTGGTAATTGCATAAAATTTTTGTTCTTGAAATAAAAAAGCGTTTTGTAACTATACATAATTTTTATTCTCGGAAATAATTTCTCTTCCCAATTTTTGTCGTTTAAGTCAAATAATTACGTAGTTACTTTGTGAAATTTCATCATACATTTCAAATTAATAGAAGATTAATTCATATTGATTCTCTTATATAACATATTACATATTGAAATATAAAAATAAATATCAAGAATCATCACGAGTTATTTTTGCCATTTATTGTGAAATTTCATCCAAGTTTTTTGAGCGAGCAGACAATCCACATGAGCAACACCCTCGTTTTTGTAAGGAAAATGCACCGCACTACCCTACATTGGTATGCGTTTTTGGTTCTAGAAAATCAAATCTCAATCTTAATTCATCCAAAACTTAAGAATGAGAGCTTGCTAAGTGTTTATGCTAGTTATTTTTTTCTTTTTTCAAAATTTTCTAAAACTAGACTAAGTGTAAAGTATATAGATCTAGTCAAATCACAACCAATAAAATCAAGTGCACAATTAAGGATCATGACATTGATAAATCGCATCAAAAAACCAAAACAAAGTCCTAAGGGTTTATGAGTTTCCTAAAAAAGAATAAAATCTATAAAATCTAGGGAATCTAGGTCCAAATTTATGAAAACGAGTCCAACTAGCATAATCTAAGATTTTTCTATTTTTAAGGATTTTTTGAAATTTTTCTGATTTTTTAGGATTTTTTCAATTTTTTATTTTTATTTTATTTTTATTATCTTATATATTTCGAAAATAAGACCTTGTTCTGTTTTATGTCAAGAAAAAAGTAACGAGAGAACTGAAAGAGAAAAATGAGAGATGTAGTATTTTATTATGTTTTGTGATTCTCAAAAGTGATTCTTTTTTCGGAATTAACTTTTTTTGGTGAAGTGAGAATCAACTTTTTTTTTGTTCTTGTTTTACTTCGAAACTATTCCTAGGAACAGAATCATAATCATAATTGTTTGTGTTACAAAACAGGATTTTCAAATTTTTTTTCTAGAGAACCAGAAGAGTTAACCCTTAGCTTCCGACCAAAAAAAAAAAAAGCTACCGTCCCATTTGGATGGGGGAAAGTAGGCTTGAGGGTGGGGCCGACTAGCAGAAGCTGGCAATGGCAAAAAATAATATAGAAATGGGAAATGTCACAATTGGCGCTTATTGTTTATTCAAAAATCAAACTCATTCTTCTACTGTTTTTTTTTTCCCTTCCAAAAGACATTCTTCCGCACTGTAAATAACATCGAGCATTCCTTAGGTTATACTCTCTCTTTTGATGGTCGATTATTGGCGACATAGACTGTCCGATTATTGGCATGGACACAATTATACATAGTATCGTGCTATGACTTACTAAATTTATGCGGTATCAAATTGGCACCACATCCAAATCAAGAGAAACAAGGGAGTTGATTACAGTGACTATAGCAACCAGTTCAAGCTTTAATCTCGCAGCCACCAGGACTATTCATGCTTAAGCTTGCAGACACCATGGCTACTAAAGCTCATGACCATGGTCACTCGATTTGAGCTTGCGACAGCCATGGCAACTTGAACGCTGAGCTCCATGCAGTCGTGGCAGCAAGTTTTTTTTGAGCCACAAAATCCGGGCCATGATCACTTAATTGGTGGTTGTGATAGGCTATAAATCATAGTTCTTGCATTTCACGGTTGTTAAATTTTGTGAATTTTTCGATTTAGTAGGATTTAAGGAAGAAGAAGAAGAATCTGCAAGGGAGAGACAGAGAATCCACATCTGAAAAATGAAAAAGAAAACTACATCGGTAGATAAAAGGAAACCAAATTCCTTGCCAGGAAATAGTTAACGGTTAATGCCAAGTCGATAAATTCCATCGCCGGACCCAAGGTGACTCACCTATTCTATTGGCGCTTTTCTCAGCCCGCTTTATTGCATGTAAAGTAAATATGTAAAGTAGATTTGGTTTTTTGGATTTTTAGTCAAGATATGATTGGATAATATTGAATATGAAATCAAAGGATTCTGCTATATCATATCCATTATTTGGTAAATCGCAATAATAAAGTCATAAATTTTTACATCCTATCACTTTCATTGTTTGGTATAAATGGCAAATCAGTGTAAATGAATCTAAAAATTACACAAACGAAGATGGTAATAATCTCTCATGACACTCTTACTTAGTTCTTTTCATTTGCTTAATTTTATTATTTTTTCATCTTTTATTTTTAGTTCTTTTTCCCCTCCATCATTCTCTAATTAAATTTTATTAAATAGCAAAGATACTATATTCCTAAATTACTAAAATACCTAAAAATACGTAATAAATATAATACTATATACATATATACATATATTGATTTATAAAGTAAATTTTAAAAATGAAAGAAATACAAATACATAAATAAAATAGGAATAAATAAAAACAAAATTTTCATTATTTTTCGATATGTTGACCATTTGGTTTAGGAATTCAAATATTATTATAATTTTGTTAATTTAATAATTTTTTATTCGAGAAAAATGACTTTTGTATTATGTACATTAGAAATTATATCCAGTATCCACCTTTATCCCACCTCCCCCAAGGGATCATTTTATTCAGACTATATCTATTTTATATTCGATTTTATCTAGTCTTGAGCAAGGACCAACCACTTTATTATATCCCGAATTTTATCTTGACTGCTAAACGTAACTTAGAGGTCTACACGATTTGAATTGACAAAATATTGCAACTAGACCACAAGCTTGCCAGTTTTAATGGACATTTCAGCACCAGTGAAATTAATACTTGTAAGAACTTTGCACACAAGATGAGGGAAAATTGTCAAAAAATGTCCTAAACCTTTTGCATTTTTGTCATTCAATCATAACCCTTTTTAAGTCTATCGCTGGCCATCGACCGGCAACAAGCAAGGGACGAGCTTGTCAACCTATGGCAAGGCTTGAGCTCACCGATCGAGTGAGGCCTCGAGCCTCGCTGACCTCTAGCAAGCTTGAAGCTTGTCGGCCTTGGGTGAGCTCAAGCTCGCAGGCCATCGCCAGGCTGGTAACTGGTTGAAGAAGAAGGGAAAAGAAAAAAGTAAAGAAAAATAAAAATAATTCAATTTTTTAAAAAAGAAAATAAAAAGAGAATAAAAATAAAAAATTTATTAAGATGAATGCACATAAGAAAATTAAATCCAATCTTTCATGCCAAAAATGGAAAATATTTTTCAATTGATTTTTAGGTTTTAGCTAAATATCAAAAAATATTGTCGTATTCTTCGAAAATGACTTTTGGAAACCATTTTTCAAAAACACCACATTTATCATTTATTTTCCGATGGAATAGATTTCCTTTTATGCAATTCTACTTGATCTCGTGAATTTAGTAGGAATATTTGAAGATAGTTAACTTCCTTTATACTTGGGTCTTCTCGTGCGTGGGACACATAATCCTGCATTCTCGGGCGTGGGTCTTCTCGTGCCTGGGGACACATAATCCTGCATCGTGAAGTGCGTGGGCAGACCCTCGTGCGTGGGGACGCATAATCCTGGTCTTCTCGCGTGAAGTGCGTGGGTCTTCTCGTGCGGCGGACACATAACAGGACCGACCCGTTAAAATGGTCAATTTCATAATTTTTGGGATTTATGAAAATTTTTTAGAATTTTTTGATGTTTTTTTCTTCTTTATATGTTCCATTTCCCCCCCTCCTTGTTTGGCACTTATAGTGCCGAACAAGTGGTTTTTCTTGGTTTTTTCTTGTTCGGCCCTACCATTGTCGAACAAGCCCCATTTTCGTGTTTTTCTCACTGTAAAATCCAAATCGGTAAAAAGATAAATTTTTTAATCTATTTTCGTAAAAGGCCCCGTATATCCTGGTCTTCTCGCGGGAAGTGCGTGACTGCGTGGGTCTTCTCGTGCGGGGGACACATAATCCTGCATCGTGAAGAGCGTGGGTCTTCTCGTGCGTGGGACACATAATCCTCCGTCGTGAAGGGATCAATACGGGTCCTCTCGACAAGGTCGCGGTCAAAGTCCCCTTAAGATGACATTATTGGGACACATAATTTTCATGGTGGGGCCAATTGGGTGTGTAAATTTTTTAATGCCATAGAAATTTCCATGGAGTAATCTTCTCGAAAAGTCTCATGCGCCACGGCACTAACAACTCTGTTGGACAATTGACGAATTTGACATTCCTGCATTCTTCAATCGCATTTTCTGTCGGTATTTGTAAATGGAGGTAATTAATAATTAGTAATTGCTTATGATGACAAAGCTCGTAAGCTCTTCATAGCATTTACTGGGAAATCTTTGATCAATTGATAGTTCAAGTTCACGACGGCAAAAAGATCTTTGTCGTGTTGGACTCACGCCCACTTCGTTGACCACATGAGTTCCGATTAATCGAATTTAGAGTCGAAAAGATCTAATTAGGAAATCCATATAAATTAATGACCAAATTAGATTGCATGGCCCTTATGCTTATTGGCAAGGAACTCTAACTAAAATTTTTGGCCATCGAGGTGCGCTACTTGAAAACACTTTGAATTGCATTATCCTATTTCCACTCTTTTCACTTTTTTGTTTTTTTTGTAAGAAATATGCCATTAGAATGTGTAAATTTCTCGAGGGGTAGAGGTATATTTCACTCTTTCACTTTTCAAATCGTCGACGTTTTGTCCGATAAGTTCAAATTTTGAAGTGTGAGCATCTTAGAAGAATATGTTATTCCGGATTTACTCACTCGTTCAGGCTCCGGTGCTTGCTCCATATAATCGAGTGTGCCTCCACTACTATTTTTGCAGTCGGCTTATCTAAAAATTATTTCATGATCAATTGGCTTCCGTTTTGCAGTCTTCTCTCTCGATTTAGAGTTAAATTTAGATTTGAGAGCTCCTCTATTCCGATCTAGAAATAGATCTAAAATTTATAAGGCGTTATTTGTGCTTTTTTAACCTATTAATGTTGTTATCTTTTCTATATGATGATCGTGTTAGGAACGCCGAACTTAGGCACGTACTGCCTTTTGGTAAAATCATAGTTACTGGAGAGAGAAATTTTGATATATACTCATCACTGATATCGATACGAGATTCAATGACCGGTCGCCGATTGTGTTTTGATGCGTATGTATGAAATGAGCAAGTTTCTACGGGCTATGGCGGCTTGATTTATCTTTCAAATTTGCTATCCTGAACTGAAGTAATATACTTTTCTCTCTAATGAAATGAAATCTTCCTCCCAACCAAAAAAAAAATGCCCTTTAATTTGCCTAATCAGGTCATTAGATTTACATGGCTTTTATGATTATAATTTTCCGACTCTAAATTTGATTAACCAGAGCTCATGTGAAAGATGAAGTGGGCAAGAGTATGACACAAAAAGTATCTTTTCACCGTCGTAAACTATCAAGCGATCAAAACCGCAATTAAAAACTTAATTTTCCTGTCAGACTCTTGCCAGCTTCAATGAACGTATGGGCTCCGGTGAGATTAATACTTGTGAGAACTTGGAGAATTTCCCTATTAAAGTCGACAGCATCACGTAGAAGGATGATTTCTTGGTCTAAAAGCCTAATATAGAGCCTTGGTTATGGATAAAAGGTACAGGAACATAGTTCACGAGCAATCAACGTGTCTCCATTCCATCCTTAAAATAATTAGGCTCACGTCTAAATCCCTAAATCATGATTGACAACCAAATCGGCACCAAACAACTTTCCTAAAAAATTTTATCAAAGAGAGGTCTCAGATCCAGGTTTCTTACCCTGTTTATCGAAAAATAAATTGACAAAAAAGCAAATAAAAGATGCACGTCAATAACGAGGGAAAAATTACTAAATAAGTAATCAGCCCTAAATCTTTCGGTTCTTATATTAGTCTTGAACGTTTTGATAAACTGTTAATTCATTTATATTGCCCAGAAGTCGCTCACGTCGACGACGGTTGTCCTACATGGCACGATTTGTTCTGGCGTAAATATTTTAAATGTTTATCGTTTGTATTATTTTATTTTAATTTTCCTTTTGACATTAGGCTTGCAACAGCCTCCGCCGTGACCCACATCGACACACTTTTAAAAAAGGGGGGAAATAAAAATAAATCGAGAATTATTAAAATATTATGAAAAAATATTTATGTTAGTGTCGATCGTGCCGCGTAGGCCTTATGGTATCCATGTCAGCAATATCCGGTCAAAATTAGCCGGAATGACTGAATTAACTCTAGATCAAAAAATTTAAGATTAAATTATCACTATCAAAGATTTAGAACTAAATTGATATCAACGTAAATTTAGGATTTTTCGAAAATTTGTCGATTGTCAAAAGGAGTTGTTTGTTCCGTGACATGGGGTGCTATAAACGTGGCAAGACAGACATAGCGCGCACAAGACTTTTCAAGAAGATTGTTCCCATGGAAATTTCTGAAGGCAGTAGAATTTTTCAAAAATTTGAATTTTTATTTTCCTCCATTTATTTATTTATTTATTATTTATTTTTCCTTCTTCTTTGGCCAATCATTAGCTATCAACAGAACACAAGTGAGAGACAAGCTCATCAGCCTATGGTGAGGCTCGAGCTCACTAATCAGATGTGGCCTTGAGCCTTGCTGGTCTCTGGTGAGCTCCAGCTCACCGACCTCTAGCGAGCCCAAAGCTTGTCGGCCATGGGCGAGCTCAACCTTGTCGGTCGTCTCCGTGGCTGGCAATCGGCCGAATAAAAAGGGAAAAGGAAAATGTAAAAGAGAAAAAATATTAATAATAATTTTTTAAAAAAAGAAAATAAAAATGAGAATGAAATAAAAATTTATTAAGGGGAATGCACATAAGAAAATTAGATTTGATCTTTCATACCAAAGGCGGAAAATATTTTTCAATTTATTTTCAGGTTTCAGTTAAATACCAAAAAATATTGTTATATTCTTAAAAAATGACTTTTTGAAAAATATATTTCAGAAACATCAGATAGATCATTTATTTTCTGATGGAATAGATTTCCTTTTACTTAATTACACTTGATCTCGTGAATTTATTGGAAATATTTGAAGATAGTTAGCTACCTTTATATATTTCAATCGTTCCGATGCGTGCAACGTAAATTCATTAGAAATTTACATGATTTGAAAAGCGAAAAGAGCGAAATGTGCCTCTAAGTCTCGAGAAATTTAGGCGTTCTAATGGCATATTTCTTACGATAAAAAACAAAAAAGTGAAAAGAGTGGAATTAGGATACTGCAATTCAAGTGTTCCTTGCCTATAAGCATAAGGGGCATGCAATCTAATTAGGTCATTAAATTTATATGGGTGCAACGAAGTGGGTGAGAGTCCAGCACGAAAAAGATCTTTTTGCCGTCGGGAACTTGAACTATCAATTCATCAAAGATTTCCGAGTAAATCCTATAAAAAAAGAGCTTACGAGCTTTGTCGTCATAAGCAATTACTAATTATCGATTAACTCCGTTTACAAAAACCGACAGAAAATGCAATTAAGGAATCCAGGACGGTCAAATTCGCCAATCGTCCAAAGAGTTGCTAGTGCCGTGACGTGAGGATGTCATACACGTGGCGGCGCACGCGACTTTTCAAGAAGATTATTCCATGGAAATTTCTAAAGGCACTAGAAATTTTCCACACACAAGGGACCCCCACCATGGAAATTATGTGTCCCAATAATGTCATCTTAACAAGACTTTGACCGTGACCTTCTCGAGAAGACTCATGTTGATCACTTCACGATGCAGTATGTTAGGGCCACGCAGAGCCCCCTTTTTTTTTTTTTAATTTCACAAACATTCCCGTCGACGTTTTGTCCAAAGAGTTAAAAAAA
The DNA here is from genome assembly GCA_019149425.1 of Psidium friedrichsthalianum. Lineage (NCBI taxonomy): Eukaryota > Viridiplantae > Streptophyta > Magnoliopsida > Myrtales > Myrtaceae > Psidium > Psidium friedrichsthalianum. Next base: position 7,772 of record JAGVVM010000928.1, on the reverse strand, counting down.
AAAATTAAAGTGCGAGCATGTCAAAAGAATGTACTATTTTGGATTTACTCACTCACTCCGACTTCGGTACTTGCTCCATACAGTTGAGTGTGGCTTCATTACCGTTTCTGCAGTCGGCTTATCTAAAAGTTATTTTGTAATTAATTGATTTCTGTTTCGCAAGTTTTGCCTTCCAATCTAGAGTTAAATTTAGATTTGGATGCTCTTCTATTCCGATCTAAAAATAGATCTCCGATTTACAATGCGTTAAGTGTGCTTTTTCAACCTGTTAATGTTGTTGTTTTCTTCTCTATACAGTGATGGTGTTGGAAACGCCGAACGTAGGCACGCACTGCCTTTGGCAAAGTCGTTTTTACTAGAGAGAGAGAGAGAGAAATTTCGGCGTATGCTCATCACTAATATTGATATAAGATTCGGTGACCCGCTGTCGATTGTGTTTTGATGCATCTATATGGAATGAGCAAGTCTCTCTAGGCTGTATCAGGTTGATTTGTCTTTCAAATTTACTAGTTTTATTTGATTTGCATCTTTATCTTAAAGTAATGTACTTCTCTCTCGAATGAAATGAAATTTTCCTTTCGATATTAAAAAAAAAAGGCCCTTGGACCTTTAATTTGTCTAACAGGTCATTAGATTTACATGGCTTTTACGATTATAACTTTTCGACTCTAAATTTGATTAACCGAAGCTCGTGTGAAAGATGAAGTGGGCAAGAGTGCGACACGGAAAATATCTTTTCGCCGTCGTGAACTACCCATCGATCAAAGATCGCAATTAGATGCTTAATTTTCCTCGTCATACTCTTGCCAGCTTCAATGAACATATTGGCTCCGGTGAATTTCCTTATTAAAGTTGACACCATCACTCAGAAGGATGATTTCTTGGTCTAAAAGCCTAATTAAAGAGCCCAAATGGATAAAAGATTGGGGTGTCAATGGTTCGATTCGATTCTGCTTTTTAAGAAAACGAATCAAATCGAACCGAACCGATAGAGTAAACAACTGAACCGAACTGGATTGTTATCTAAACCAGATAAAAATTTGGTTTGATACGGTACAGTTTGGTTCGGATTTTCAGTTTTCACTCGCAGATGGATAAAACCCAACCCGGGTTCATTTCTTGATTTTATTTTTATTTTTCCATAGCGTAAATTGGGGTTCAAAGGTACCGAATTTGAGGAAGAGGCGGAGGAGGATAGCGATTTAACCGTCACAACCCAAGGCTCTGTTTTCTCCCTTCCCAACACCGCCGCTCTCTTTTATCTCTTTCTGCGTGCTCTGTTTCTGCATGTTAACTAAACCCATGAACGATAGCAAGAGGGAAGGGGGAGTCATAACAACAACAAAAAACGAAAATTGAAAGTACCATATTTTACCCCCGAAAGTGCCAAAGTTGATCAAAACTCGAATTGTGGGATGGGAGTGGCACCTGCAAATGAAACTGAGCTAGGAGAAGGAATCTATAAACCCCGGAAAATATCACAATTCACAAGAGAAGGAAACGGAAACGAGAGAAGCAGCGAAGTAACACTGAGATGAGATCCCCTGAAAGCGAATTCTACACGCAGCAGCAACAACAAGAAACTCAAAAACAACAAAAATAAAAAAAAGCGTGGAACCGCGAGCAGGCGATTGCTAATTGGACAAGGGAGCAAGTCTCTTGGTTGGCGGTGGAACCACCACCTTCTTCTTCTTTTTCTGGGTACGAAACGCTTGAGGAGGAGACAAAATGCAAGAAGAGGCAAGACAACTCAGAGCGCGATTCCACATCATCTTGGGGGAATCCTATGGTTCAGTTAACCGAACCGAACCGGAGCAAAATAAACCAATCCGAAAGAAAAATCAGTTGTTTTTCCATTATCCGAATAAAAAGCCAATCAAATCGAAAATACATGAAATTTCGATTCGGTTCTGACACCCTGATTAAAGGTATAGGAACATAGTTCACGAGCACTCGTCGTGTCTCCATTCCAACCTTTAAAATAATTAGGCTCACGCCTAAATCCCTAAATCATGATTGACAACCAAAACGACAGCCAAAGAGAGGTCTCGGATCCAAGTTTCTTCCCTTGTGAACATTCGTCCCTAAACCTTTTAGTTCTGATATTAGTCTTGAATGTTTGATAATTTATCGTTTGTATTATTTTATTTTATTTTATTTTTTTGACATTAGGTCTACAATGGCCTCCACCGGTGACCCACCTCGACACAATTTAAAAAAGGGAGTAAAATAAAAATAAATAGAGAATCATTAAAATATTATTAAAAAATATTTACCTTAGCGTCGATCATGCCACGTAGGGCATATGGCGTCCACATCAGCAATACCCAGTCAAATTAGCCGAAATGATTGAATTGACTCTAGATAAAAAAAAAATTAAGATTAAATTAGCACTATCAAAATGTTTAGAATTAAATTGGTACTAATGTAAATTTAGGATTTTTTTGGACGCTTTTTCTCCAAATTTGTCGATTGTCAAAAGGGGCTGTTAGTAACCATAACATGGGTTGTTGTAGATGTGGCAAGAGAGACATCGCTCACGCGAGACTTTCCAAGAAGAATATTCCATGGAAATTTCTATGGCACTAAAAATTTCCGCACACGGAGTGACCCCGCCGTGGAAATTCTGTGTCCCAATAATGTCATTTTAAGAAAACTTTTCACTTTCACCGTCAAGAGAAGACTCGTGTCGATCACTTCACAATACAGCAAGGAAGGGGCTCTCTATAAAGTGGAAGCACTCTTCAGTCTTCACCACCGATAAACTCTCTCGCATTCCGAATTTCCAAAAATGAGGTGGCATCAGATCCTCCTCTGCCTCCTCTGTTTCCTCTTCTTCTTACATTCCTCCCTTCGCTTTGCTTCGCCCCTTTGCCCTCCCGACCAACGCGATGCCTTGCTCCGTTTCAAGAATTCCTTCGTGGTCGATCGCATGGCGTCGTACTCTTGCGATTTGTCTGGCACTGTCGTGTCTTATCCGAAGATGAAGTCATGGAACAAGGGCGCGGACTGCTGCTCGTGGGACGGTGTCACTTGTGATAGCATCACCGGCGACGTGATCAGTCTCGATCTTACTTGCAGCTGGCTCCATAGCGCTCTACATTCCAATAGCTCCATCTTTCTCCTTCGCCATCTTCAGAGCCTGAACCTTTCCGGTAATGACTTTGTTGGCTCACATATTTCGCCTAATCTGAGTGCTTTTGGGGAATTGACTTATCTGAATCTCTCTTATTCGGGCTTTGCGGGTGCCGTTCCCAGTGAAATTTCTCGCCTCTCCAAGTTGGTGTCACTTGATCTCTCTCACAATTATATTTCCGACACATTCTCGTCCTCTTATCTTAGGTTCGAAAATTCGGTCTTCACAATGCTTATTCAGAATCTAACAACATTAAGAAAGCTTGTTCTTGATGAAGTAAACATGTCCATGGTTTCACCAAAAGTCTTTGCGAATTTGTCTTCTTCTTTGACATATTTGAGCGCTTGGAGGTGTTCCTTACGGGGTGTGTTTCCAGGTACTGTCTTTCGATTACCAAGCCTCACTTACCTCGAATAAGTGCCAATTATAACATGTCGGGATTCTCTCCCAAATCCAATTGGACTAGTCCTCTTGAGTCTTTATATCTCATGTCGACGAACTTTTCGGGAGGAATACCTGATTCAATTGGTCAACTGAAGAGTTTAACAACTTTAGCCCTAGCAGACTCACAGGACTACCTGATTCAATTGGTCACTGAAGAGTTTAACAACTTTAGCCTTAGCAGACTCACAGACGCATCCCCTCATCAGTGTGAATCTCAAGCAACTCCAAGTTATATATCTTGTCAGAAATAACTTTAGCGGGGTTGTGGAGTTGAAAACTTCACACAAGTTTTAAAGATCTCCGAGAGCTCTGTCTATCTCAGGAAATAAATCTAAGCTATGATACACCGAAGTATATGTTCCCGAAGCTTGAATCTTTGGCGTTGTGGTCTTGCAAACTTGACCAAGTTTCCCTATTCTTGAGTTCATTGAAGAGATTAAGATCCTTAGACCTCTTTCAAATAGGATTAGTGGGGAGATCCCAAAGTGGTTTGGGGGAATAAACCTTGATACATTGGAATACTTAGCTTTGTCTAACAATAATCTCTCTGGGAACATTCCATCATGTTTGGTAACATAACAATCTCAAGATTCTTGAATTGAGCAGTAATAAATTACAAGGACCATTGCCGCGCTCCCTAGTCAAATGCGTGAAGTGTCATCACTAATTCTCGGTCACAACGAGTTCAGTGATATCTTCCCACATTGGCTGGAAGCACCACAACTAGGTACTCTTGACTTGCAATCAAACAAATTTCATGGTATGATCAACCTCACCCCTTTGGACTCTCCTTCCCTGTTCTTTATCTTTTAGTTATTTCCAACAAACAATTTCACTGGACGATTGCCTACAGAACTTTTCTCAAACACTTCATTAGGTATTATAGATTTGTCCAACAACAGGTTTGGAGGCCCACTTCCACTTCCATCGCCTGCCACATTTTATTATTCCATTGCAAGTAACAAGCTGACAGGAAGATCCCCTCTTTGAATGCAATGCCACAAAGCTCGAGGTCATTGATTTGTCCAACAACAGCTTAAACAGGTGGCTTGCCTCGGTGCTTGACAAAATTTAGCACTGATATGTCAGTTTTGAACTTGAGAATGAATACTTGAGGGCACAATTCCTCAATCGTTCTCTTCAAGAAGCCACTTGATGACTCTTGATTTGAGTCAAAATCTGTTTGAAGGCACATTTCCCCAGTCACTTGTCAAATGTAAATATCTGGAAGTTCTGGATCTCAGTGACAATCGGATAGAGGACACATTCCAAGATGGTTGGGAACGCTCCCCTGAACTAAAAGTTCTCGTTTTGAGGTCCAACAATTTGAAGGATCTTTTGGATTTCCATGGGAGCTCGCCTCTTTCCCAAGTTAAACATTCTGGACCTCTCCAACATAGCTTTAGTGGTCCTTTGCCAATCAACTTGATAACAACCCTTAAAGGCATGATGATTGGCGAAAATGGGCAAGACGAAATCATGTACATGACACGATCTTTCGGATCGACGTCATACGAAAACTCTGTGACCGTGACGATAAAAGGGCTAGAGATTGAGCTGGTGAAGATCTTGACCTTCCTCACAATTATTGACTTGTCGTGCAACTCTTTCAAGGGAATATCCCCGAAGCTATTGGAAATCTCCACTCTCTCGTAGGGCTCAACCTTTCTCATAACTATCTTACAGGTTCGATCCCTCGATTCTAGGGAACCTGACTGATCTTGGATGGCTTGATCTTTCTTCGAACAAGATTAGAGGGGTAATCCCTAGAGAATTGGGAGATTTAGCGTCCCTTGGATACTTAAACCTCTCGAAGAACCAATTCACTGGTCGAATTCCACAAGATAAGCAATTGAGCACATTTTCAAACGACTCGTTTAATGGGAATCCAGGCTTATGTGGAACTCCATTGCTAAAAGCATGCCCTGGAGATACTCAACCTCCTCCACTATTGTTGTCTTCATCAACTTTCGACCGCGAAGGAGCACAGAGTTGGTTCAAAACAGAAACCAATGTGGCCTAGGTTATGCTCCGGAATTGTGATTGGGATTTCGATAGCATACATTGCATTTGAAATGGACAAACCCAAATGTCTCATGCAAGGTGTGAGAATGCTAGAGAAAAGAGCAGCCAAGTGGGCGGAGAAGCCAAAGCGAAAGGATATCAAGTTTCATGGATAATGAAATTGTTTGAGGAGTTGTCTCTGTAAAGTAGCATGGCGATTCAATAATAAAGATGTCACCAAACCAGCTTGAAATGTTGTTTCCTTATGAAAGCTTGTTTCTGATGTATTTTCTCTTTGTTTCTCGGTGCAATTGTATGTCAATTGAGAAAATGAATAATATGATCAGTCCAGTACATGGCTTCTAACTAGTGAAAAAGCAAAAAAACAAAGCAAAAAATAAAAACAAAAATGAAGAAGCAAGTGCCATTAACTTCTACACATATCTTACATCTTCCCGTGTAGGAGCAGTGGGTCACGTTGTCAAAGTAATATTAATAGTCGAAGGTTAGCAGAATCCGGCGATCTCCATACCACAAGTTTCTGCTAAACCATGGTCCTCTTCAAAAAAATCAACATACATAAACATCTTCAGCCATGAATTTTCTTCTCATGCCTTCTTTTACATGGGCCACTGTCGAGCCTGGCCCATCTGCAAGTTGGGCCTTCCAAACAGTCTCTCCAAGGCATTACTTTCTCTGTTTTTTTTTTTTTTAAATGTTAGGACCATCTTTTTTGGTGAAGTCTCTTATTTTGCTCCCGTCTTTTGTGTTACTATACAGTATCTATTATACAAGCTGTGTTGGAATTTCTAGTGCAAATCTCTTTTGGGCTGGCTCGTAGCCTTGACGCGGGCATTCGATCTGATGGAGTGATTTTTGGTCGGCTTAGCTTATCCTTGGAAACTTACTGTTCACTGATGATTTTGTTCACATGAAAAGTAAAAACTTAAGGTGATGAGGAGAAGGGAAATCATAATTAACAGAAACTACTACTCCCGCTCCCGCCCTGGAACTTTTGATGCGATTGCTGATTCGAAAAATACTGTAACGTTTAGCGGGAAAGGTTAATTTTTGTAATGAGCATGAAAAGTGCATTAGTAATTAAAATTGTTAATTGAATTTGCTTAATAAATGGATACGAACTGTTTTGTTTGGATGGGAGGCCAATGATGGATAGATGGTAGTGCGGGCCCAATGGGGGAGGAACAGTGGCCATTAAAGCGAGGAAAGAAAAAAAACCAACACTCGATGCGGACATATCATGACGGAATGCCCTGTATCACCTCTCTTTTTCCCACATTGGAAATCATCTTTTTCCATTTTTTTATTTTGGGAAAAAAATAAGAAAAAAGAAATAAAAGATCTGACCAACCGACCCGAACCTTCGACGCTTGAGTGCTTTCACACCTTATCGTTCTGCGGTTCTACATCAAAAGACGAGAAAAGGAAGGGGGGGGTATTGTGTGGCTGCAATTCCCGGAGATGGCGTGGAAGGTTCGCATATTCGTGGGATTTGTTAGGGTTTTCCTAGGTGCTCATCTCGTCGTGATACTCGAGAAACGGATCAAGGAACTCGTAATTCGACCACCCCTCCCCTCGCCATTGCTAAGGTCCCTAATGGTTGTATCAGAGTTTCAATTTGGTGAGAAAGTAAGGTGGTTGGGTAATTGTTTAGGAATGGACGAACGAGGACCCCGAGACAAGGACGGCAAGTCAGCCTATTTCAATGCAGGACTTGATGTAGCATTTTAAACTTTAATTGTTAATGCGATCCGTGAACTTTTTAGCGTTATTGTATTGTTATCCCATAAAACAGAAAAATGTTCTTAATATCGTCCCCCGAACTTTGAATTAACGAAATGCAAAATTGAATATTTTATATAATTAGGAACAAAAGTGAACCAAAATTAAAAGTTATAAAATTATTATTGCCATTAGGCCAAATTTCATGGATCATTTGCGGGTCATCTCTTTTAAACCTCATACTCACTCCTTTTGTCATCGGAATTCCCCTCGGATTATTTGTCATATAGTACCTCACGCCTTAGTAGCTTACACCTTTTCTTACAAACCTCTGCTTTTGTCTCCGCCCGTACGCCCCTGTATCCCCCCCCTGCAACGATTGTGTGAGATCCTTTAGGTCAGCTCCGAGATATACTCTCTTACCGTGGGTATATAAACAGGATTC
>JAGVVM010000927.1:0-12382 GCA_019149425.1 Psidium friedrichsthalianum | reverse complement strand
GGTACCCTCGTAACATTATTCTATTATTACAAGCGAAAGAAAAAATTACATCAGTAGCTATTTATGGGTTCAACCTCAAATCACTAATAAAATAGGGCTTAAACTATAAAAGCCCTCCATCCTCCATGTGCTCCTAGAGGTTGGAGCGGCTCCTCTGGACCCAGACCGCTCACTAGAGAGCAGGATCTATGCTTTTTCATCAATGAGGAGTATAAACCGCACCTTAATACTAGAGAATTGGTGGAACATTTTAAAGACTATTGAAAAAGAAAAAAAGAAACCCTTTTCGATTTTTTAGCAAACTATATATATTAATGGTATTGTGCAGAGCGTGGAAGGAAGAACAAAAGAGTTGGATATTTTGAACTATTCACGTCCGGATTGCTTTTCTTCAAAAACGGATGAGTGAAATTTTGGGCTCTCTTAATTGAAGGAGACAGCATCAAACTTCTTGCATGTTTGTCCTGGTGCTTTACCAGCACGAGGTCTTCACTCAGATAACAAACAGTTGCCCATCAGATAGTGTGACTAGATTTCTATGCCAACCACTCTTAAAAAGTGAATTTAAGTCGATTAAGTGAGGTCAACGAAATAAGTTATCTAAAGTCAACCTCGTTCGCGTGTTCCATGACGTTTGCAATTTGAGATTCTGCTTGATCTTCAAATTACTCTTAATATGGTATCTATCATTTATATTTGAAGAAGATGGGGATTAAGGGTGCGTTTGTTTCGCGAAAAACTACTAATTTGACGTATATTTTTCAAGAAACCATTGTTAAAATGAATGAACGATAATAAAAATATTTTTCATTGGCTAATTATTTCAAGCCATATGAATGATTAGATTTTTGGCGAATGTTTTTCAAATCATTTACATTTTGCAAAACAAATGAAGCAGAGCATAAATACTTATTATTTTTCCAAACTCTAAAATGATTGGTTACATATGGTATACCTTGTCTCAGTGATTGCTCTCCATACATGGGAAAACTCAAGTGAACTCAGGCCTTGTTCTATTATTGCAATTAGATGTGAGCATGGTTTCAAGGTAGAACCAGAAACCGAAGAACCGAAATTGTGGAAACAAGGTAGGCTCTAGGTTCTGGGGTATGCATGATAACTTTCAAGTTAAAAAATTGGGGATTCGGTTCCAAAGGGCAAGTTCAACCTGGAACCTAATGAAACAAGTTTTTGTGTATTTCTTGAGCTATGTCTTCGCGCCATTCCTCACTTATTTCTCTCATTCAAAACCGGGCAAGTAACTAATTATTAGTATTAAAGTACGAGTACCTATATTTCATAAATGAAAAAAGTTCACACCTCTAGTTACCTAGTAATCAAAGAAAGAGTAATCATGCTTGGAGTCTCAGCTTCTGCCGGGTGAATAATTATAGGTCATTCAGGAGTGAATAGTCAGCATTCTGGAGATTCCATTTTAGTATCTTTTTGTCAAAGACGCTTCATTAGAAAACATCATACTTTGTTAATTATGATATAAAATCTATGTATATTAAGTTTGTGACAATTCTTGTCACTTTAAGATTTCCCATATCAGTATGTATAAACATGTCAGCTCTTTTGCTCCTCATTTTTCTATATAATACTACCAATTGTCAAGGGTATGCAAGGTTTTTTTTGGGTACTTTGAAACTGAGTGGGTGGATGAATTTAGTGGTAAACGCAAATAGCATTACTCGAGCGATGGAAAAGAGAAATGCTAACCACTTCTTCATATGGCAGAAATGTTTCTCACTTCATACGGTAGATTATACACATCTCAGCATACACTTTTGGAGTCATTTAGAAAAACTAAGATTCTAATTTGTAAGTATTGGTCATCTCTCTCTCTCCCCCCCTTGCAAAAACCATCATTTTCATTCCAGAGCGCCAACAAACCCACCCCCCAATAAAAAAAAAAAGAGAAAAATTTCTTCTTTATTGCACTCTTGATTTTACACGAATGCCCAAAAATTTGTTAATGGAGCAATTAACCAAAAACATGATTTTGTTGACGAGCGTTTTAATGGCATTTGCTAAACATTCTCACACAAGAAATCTCCCCATTTTCAAAATACTGTGTTTTTTCCCTCATGTTAGGCATAATCAGTGCATTGATTCGTTTTGACAAAAAAAAAAGTGCATTGATTCGAATATTTTTTTTTCAATACACTTATTTATCTCGTAATATGTAATTTGTATTTCGAAAAATGAAGCATTGATATGAAATATGTCCCACGCACTCATTAATAGAACCATATTTACTCAATGACCAGAGAAATAAAGAGATGAGGAATATGGAAGAAACCACCATTGGAAGTGGAAGCATCCCCAACTTCTATGAAAGGAAAAAAAGGTGTGAAATTTCCACGGATTGGTACATGATTCGCAAATGACTAGAGACCCTCACCTTTTTGACAACTTTGTTGCGACATAAACTGGACTAAGGATTCCGACCAAAAAAAAAAAATGGACTAAGGATTAAAAGGGGTCATTTCCCTACCTTCCTCCTCCTCCTCTTTCTTTTTTCCCCTCTTATTTTGCTCTCTCCTTAAAAGCACGATAAAAAACATCATTTTCTCCAAAAAATTTCGGAAACCATAAATTAAAAAGTAACTTGTATTAGTTCTCTCTCCCTCTCTCGGTATAAAAGGTGACACATTGAAAGGCTACTGATTTTTGCTTAATGTCAATTTAATCAAACGAGCTTTGACACTATGGCAAGCGATTATAGTCCCATGTGACTCTAATTAATACGACGATTGATCTGACTATTTTTCATGGGACCCCTTAACTTTGCACTTTTCACATAAATCGCCTTATATAGATTATGGAATTTGGATTTCCCTAGCATTGGTTTTTTGATTGATTGAGTCAAAAATGCAACAACCACACATTATTTTTCCACAGAATAGACGGCAAATAATAGCTTTTTTTTTTGGGAAGGTAAGTATTATAAGCTACTCAAAGCGCGATTACAAAAGCCGAAACACAAAACCTCGCACCAATTAGGACACCAGCGTGTCCAAATAGGTACAAAGGTGTAACGGCGAAGAGAAAGCCCAACGGCACAAAAAGAACACGGCCAACTACACGGCCAGAGACCCCGAACTAAGAGAATAAATCCGGAGACATCCCCCAGCTGGTTTGGATTTGTATGTTGCACAGAGAGTGTTGAACCGGCTTCAGGGACAAACCTCGGTCCTTCACCAACTTCGCTAATTGTGTGCGCATAGCAGGCAGGAAACAAGGTCGTTGACGGAAGAGAGCATTGTTCCGTTCCATCCATATAATGTAGCAGAGAGCAGCGAATGAGAAGCGGCCGATCTTATCCCGAAAAGAGGATCCCTGAAACTTACGGCCCACCCAGGAATTTGTGTCAAGCCACGGTCTATTCCGCCACAGCAGGTTGAACTTTGATGCCCAGAACCGAGCTAAGGATGCAGTTAGAGAGCAGGCAAAAAATAGGTGGTCAATGGAATCTGGACGGCAATGACAATAAGCGCAAGCCCCATCAACGATTCTACGATATGATAATAAGTAAACCTGCGTGGGCAGTCTCTTGAGGGAGATCAGCCATAGCAGACGGCAAATAATACCTTCGGCTTCGTACGATGTGAAAACTACGGAGCTCCAATTGATGCAACATACACATGGTCGATATTAAAGATTATCAAATGCTGGCTGTCGTCTACACAATTCTAAGATTGGCCGTCGCCATAAATGTTGAGGCATGCTCTCCCTACTTTCGCGTGGACCAAACCCTAATTCGCCAAAAATTTGTTTTATTACGTTGGAGCGGTTTGGTCTGCCCTGGAAATTATGTCGAAACTACACTCAAACTTTTGTCTATTATTATTATTATTTTTATTATTATTATTATTATTATTATTTATTGAACACAAGATCCTATTGACTTCGTGACGGGGGGCATGACGAATTCCACCCCTAGTGGATTTTCCTTGGAGAATACGAAGTCAAAATATGACCAGTCAGGAAAAACACAAAGGTAAAAAGATTTAATTGTAAAAGAAGTATGTTCTACATTCATTTCCCTATCTATTCCTTTGGCTAAAACTGAGTGAGTTTGACTATAACTCTCTATGAAAGGTGTGAATTTGTGGCATGTTAGAAGGATATTTGAGTACAGTGAGAAATGCCGGAGTTTTGTAGAGAGTGACGATCAATGAAAGAAAACATAATTTTTGATAAATAGTGTAGAACTTATTCGCTTGACTCGCTCAATCACTCAAGTGTTTTCTAGCCCACAATTCTATTACGTTGTATAAGAATATGAGTAAGAAGAATCACGAGATGCTCTCTCTTTATTGTAATAATTGGAAATAGATTGACAATGAGTTTAAGATGGAAAAAGGGGAAGGACCGGGATGTTTTCATACATAGGCATCTAGGAATAATCCCTCTGAACCTCCAAACATGTACATTTACGTATGTTTAGGTTTACACTTCAATTTGATCTTCAATCCAAATTGGTTCTTCTCAAATTTGGCTGAATCTCAGAGACATCAAACATAGGGGTGTGCATGGTTTCGGCTGGTTCGAGCTCGGTATGAAATCGGGGACAGACTAATAGTCCCGCTTTTTGGGACGGGGACTAGACTAGGACCGGATGGGCTCGAGATCGGCAGTCTATTCCGATCGTAGTTTGGCCCTAATGGGATCGCTAACACTAGTTCTTAAAAAAATTAATTTTTTTTTCTAATTGCACAATATATATGTATAATATGTACACATATGGCTTTGCATGAATGCAATGGTGAGACGACATTCCCAACTCGCAATCGCCAAGGAATGCAATGAAGAGAAAAATGAATGGGAAAAATAAAGGCTAGCTGCAACTCTTCAAGTAGCAATAGATGAAATTCAAAATAAGTAGCTAATAGACAATTAAACTGCAATTTTGGAATTTACTGTGACAAGTTTGAAGTGCCGAAAAACATCAAGATTACAATCGCTCGGACTCGTTGGTTCAAAACCGAAACTGGAACTGCCACTTAAGGTTTCAGTTCCGGTTCCTCCAAATTTTGAACCGGAACCGCTGTTTCATGAACCGAAACCAGCGGTTTCAGAACTGTGGCCCTGACTAATGTGCTACATCCATTTTCCTATCTTTTCCTTTGCCTAAAACTAAGTGAGTTTGATTATAATTCTCTATAAAGGTGTGAACTGGTGGCATGTTAGAAGAATATTTGAGTACAGTGAGACATGCTGGAGTCTGTAGAGAGTAACAAGCAATCAAAGAAAAGATAATTGACGATAAATAGTGGAGAACTTACACGCTTGACTCATCCAATCACTCAAGTGTTTTCTAGCCCACAATTCTATTACGTTATATAGAAATAGATGCTAGCGCTTTAGTGTAATAATTGGAAATAGATTGAGAATGAGTTTAAGATGAAAAAAGGGAAAGACAGGGATGTTTTCACGCATAGGCATCTAGGAATGATCCTCCGGAACCTCCAGACATGTACATATACCTATGTTTAGGTTTACGCTTCAATTCTATCTTCAATCCAAATTGGTTCTTTCCCGGATTTGGCTAAATCTCAGAGACATCAAACACAACACAATGCTCTAAACTATACTGAAGAAATTAAGAAGTCTCTAGTCTCCACATGACAATAATACATTGAAAATTAAGCGAACACTACATTACAAATTACTAGGCAATCCATTTGGCATAAAAACTAACACCACGAAACTTCCTGATAAGATCAGACTTATTTTTGGGAACGAAATCGTCCATTGAAAAGTCAACTCTCTTTCACATACTCAAACGGTACCTAGGCGTGACCACCAGATGCTTGGCTCTCGGAGTAGTGAGCCCGAACTCCTCAGTCATGTCAAGCTTGCTTGGTGACATGCCGCTAGGAAGCTCCCAATCGAAGCAGTGCACGAGCTGAGCAAGCACGAACCGCACCACGGTCAAGCCAAGCTGCATCCCAGGGCACCCTCGTCGACCTGCCCCAAACGGCAAGAGCTGAAAGTCACGCCCCTTAACGTCCACGCTTGACCCCAAGAATCTTTCAGGCACGAACTCTTCCGGGTCGTGAGTGGTCCACACTTTTGGGTCCCTTGCGATGGACCACACATTCACGATGATCCTCGACTTGTTAGGTATGTGGAAGCCGCTCACCGTGCAGTCTTCAGTCGCCTCGTGGGGAAGCAAAAACGGACCCACTGGGTGAAGCCTCATGGTCTCCTTGATGACCATGTCTAAGTAGTCCAAGCCGTCTGTGTCTGATTCCTCCACTGCTCTATTCAGTCCTATGGCTTTCTCGAGTCCTTCTTGGAGCTTTTTCATTGCACTAGGATGTTTTATAAGTTCGGCCATTGCCCAGTCAATTGCTGTCGCTGAAGTGTCCATCGAAGCCAACAGCATGTCCTGCATGGAGAAGCATATCGAGATTCATATTAACGAGTATCTTGATTGCACTTATGAAGAATATTTATAGACTAAGTCATGGATGTTACGAGAAAAATTAGTGCATTGAAAGCATATCCTTTCGAGGTTAGTTGCTCAACAAGCATATTTACAGCACCTTTCTAACGAAATCAATTTAAACGGCTGTTTCTCGTCCGTTCACAACGATGTATGAAGAAGTTGACAAGACTATATATCTGTTGTAACCATATACAAGAAATAGAGACTAAATAACATTGCCATTGAAACTTACAAATCTTAGATAGATGAGAGGACGAGAGGAGGAGACCGATTCAACATGCTTAATCAAATATAGGCAAATTCAACCAGGATATAATATTTTTTCTTTTGGTCGAAAGGTATAATAGTCAAAATACTAAAATTCGTAGACAAAATGGATTTACAAAGTGCAATCATAGGTTTTGTTTGATGTTTCTATGTGGGGGTCGATAAGCTCAAATATCCGCTTTATGAACTATGGAATTGTCTTCCAAATCAATTTTGAATCATAGCTATGGTCATCTCAGAGGCTCAACTGGCGGGATCCTTGTTCTAATAAATTTTCAAATCCGACCTAAGCTTAGACAGTTGAACAATAATTAAGGGTCGGGGGATTATTTGTTAATCGAGCGACAAAAATCTGATTAATTACCAGAAGTATGGCTTTGATATGGGGCCTGTCGATATGGTACTCTCCCTCGTTCAATCCCATGATACCCAACATGACATCAACGAAATCTTTGGTCTCTCCTTCCTCTTTCTTGGGCTCCATGTGCTCGTCAATAATCTTCTCGAGGAAACCATCGAATACTTTGCTCACAGCTTTCATGCGCTTCGTCAACCCCTGAAGATCAAATGGGGCCAAATAAGGGACAAATTCACCGATGTTCGGCGTCGCGGCCAACACCATCACTTCTTGAATCACGGCCTTGAACCCTCTCTCGTCAAGCTCCTCATCCATGAACTTCTTCCCGAAGACCATCCGACAACTCATGTCGGCGTTTAGCGACGAGATCATCGCGCTCAAGTCGACCACCATGCGGGCGTGAGAAGCGTCTTTGAGAGAATTCACAAGCAAGCCGACCTCCTCTCTTCTCATGGACTTGAAGGAGTTGATTTTGGCATTGCTAAGGAGCTCCAAAGTGCACACCTTTCTGATGTTCCTCCAATACGGGCCGTACGGCGCGAATCCCAAGCTCTTTTGCTCGTAAGAGATGTACTTTGAGGTCTCACTAATCGGCCGGCTCGCGAAAATAAGATCATGGGTCTTGAGAAATTGCTTGGCCATTTCAGGCGATGAGGCGACGATCGTGGGCACGCGCCCGAGGCGCAAGTACATGAGGGGTCCATATTTTTGGGCTAATTTGTGAAGATCGTGGTGAGGGTTGTGTCCCAACAAAGGCAGGTTTCCAAGAACGGGAAACCCTCTCGGACCAGGAGGCAATTTCTTCTTGCTCTGAGTTTTCCGTCGCAAAGCTCGCAATAAGAGATGAGCGATCAAAGCGAAGACGAGTGATATCCATAGCCAAGCCATTGGGGGTGGTTCTTTGGAAGCAAGTGGGGGTGAAGAAGTTCGCATTGACGAGATTGCTTTACAGATTTTATTTTGTTCGTTCGAGAGAGATTTCTAACCACTCATCCATTGGAGCCTTCTTGGTTCCAAAGATCATTCATTTTTGTGAACAGCACGCCATTGAAAAAAACCATGTGAAAAAGCCTGCCACAACTCTCACGAGAAAATATTATCAAACGTTAAGTAGCACCGACATGGACACGAGATACGACAAGACACGCCAACACATCATTTCAAAAAAATAAAGAATTTCGACATGTTGAAGACATGTTGGATAATAAATTTATATTTTATATATACATTCTAAATTATTATTTTTATAATTATTTCAATCAAATTAATTTAATTCAAATTTACAAATAAATAATTAAAAAAATCCTAAAATTGATCCCACATAGGTTGTGAGGGAGAGAAAAAAAATAAAATGACTTGATTTATGAGTCTCACATTAGTTGTGAGTGAGGTAGAGAGACAAACAAAAAATCTCTTTAAAAAGTTAAGAATGAGACTTAGAGGAATATAAATGAAGAAAGGAGTCCCAGATTGGTTGCTTAGTGAAAATAACAAGTAAGATGTCTTTTTAAAATAAATATCTACTTGGAGGCTTATAAGTCTCTTGTCTTGGCTCTTTCGATAAGATGAAGTCTCTATTTCTCTTGATAATTTAATTAAGATGAAATATGTAATTAAAATTATTTTTTTTTTCGTGAAAGGGCTTTTTAAGATGTTCGACAAGTTTGTCCTTTGTGTGTCGGACAAGACGTGGCCAACACGGACACTCTCACCCTTGAAGACTTCTTAGATCAAACGTTACCTCACTTGTCACTTGGTGTTTATTTACTGATATGTAATCACATCTTAACACATGGATATTACGTAAAAATAAAAATTAAATTAAATTTTCTCTTTCCCCCTCCATCTTCAACCTCCGCTTCGCCTGAGTTTGGCTTTCTCCACCACCCAAGCCGCAGCTACCGCCGTGGCCACCGCAGTCTGCGGCAAAGCTGTTGAGGTCGTTGTCGGCAACCATAGACGAGCCAAGACTCGAGCTCAAAGCTTTGAGCGGCAGACCAGACTGGTCGTCGAACGACGGTCGCGTCCAGGGCGACCAGCACGTCCACCCTCTTCGTCGTCCTGGCGGCTAAGCCTTGGCCGCGAGCTCGTCCACAGATCTGGAAATGCAGAGCAGCGGTCGGCAAAACTCAAAAGTACGGATTTTCTCTCTTCGTCTCCATCACAGCCGCCATCTCTCCGGCCACGGCCCAACTCGGCCATGTCCACCGTCTCCATCCACCGCTCAAGGCACGATAACTTCCATCTTTGACACCCACTTCCCCACCATGGCTGCCACAACTAGCTC
Source organism: Psidium friedrichsthalianum (assembly GCA_019149425.1). Lineage (NCBI taxonomy): Eukaryota > Viridiplantae > Streptophyta > Magnoliopsida > Myrtales > Myrtaceae > Psidium > Psidium friedrichsthalianum. The sequence goes on along the minus strand of JAGVVM010000927.1, from coordinate 3,007 downwards.
CGACAGATTCGCGTCCAGATCTGGAACCGCGGAGCCACGGCCGCGACAGACCTCGGAGCCATGGCCGCAGCAGACCATGGAGCGGAGCCATGGCCGCGACTGACCTTAGAGCCATGCTCGTGTCCAGATCTGAAACCTCGGAGCCATGGCCGCGACAGACCTCGGAGCCATGGCCGCTACAGGCCTTGGAGGTAGGCTCTTTGTTCGCAAAAGGGCTTTTGTGGGATTTCCACAGATTATTATAAAAGAAAAGAAAAGAATAGAATAGTGCAAATTTCACGAGCATAAATGAATAATAGGACATTAAAAGATGTGGTTCTTCCTTCCCCCAATCATAAGCTGAGAGGCTCCTCCTGATCCCCTTGTCTGTGCCCGATGCGTCCTAATGCAGAGGATTTGATTAGGGGTTTTTTTTAATATTTAATTTAATTTAATTTCTATGTTGTTGGGGGCTTGAAATAATTGAGTTGAGGCATTATGAGGAGATTTTTTGGGTTTTCTAGGAAGTCTATTTTGGATGTATTTATTAGGAGTGAACGGTTCCAAATTTCGGATATATTTCACTTGAAAGTTGAAATCTACCCGTTAGTACAAATACCTTATTTTTGGAATTTAGAATCTACAATGCATATTCTGAATCTAGAACTATCCTATCATAGATTTCAAGGTCCGGTTTTAGGATACCTGAGAACCTGCCAATTTCATAAGTAGTTTCAAGTAGTTTCACAAGTATTCGGAGTAATTCATTCACCCAAGAGGAATAAAAATTGGGAGGACGGAATAGAACCTTCAAGTAGCTTTACCATTTTTTATCCCACCACATCTTCTCACTATTTAAGAATCCACTGTCTTGACCATCTAATATCTCATCAGGATCTGGGCCTTGTCTAACAGCAGCAAGAGTCACTGGACTTAAAAAGCTAGTTCTTACATCAGCATCTGGGCCCATGGAGTGAATTCTCAGTCACAAGAATAATGACAACATCTTCCTAACGATTGACCTGATACATGGGCTAATCTAAAATTACAGAACAATATATATGATTCAGCATATGTGGTGGCTATCAAGAATTCGAGATTCAAAGACCTTCTTCTGAAGCCAATCACGAGAGAATGTGCACAAAAGCAGAGACATCTCCTGATAAAAAGAGAAAAAGATAACTGAAGAGAAAAGGAAAACAAAGAGTTCTTGGACACCATGACCTACCGCTTCTTGAATGGACTAATGATAAATTGAACACCTAAAATTGGACATTCAAAAAGACGAACAACAATAGAAGTGAGCCAACCCAACAACAGAGATCTAAAACAAAGCTATCATGGCAAGGCAGTCACGTTCGACAGATTATGGGACAGAGATCCAAAAGAAAGTTGGATGGGGCATTTTGTCGAAGAAATTATGGACCGACACGTGCTTGAACAGGGAAGCCTGAAATTCTGTTCTACATTTGAAACAATGCATAGATATTATCTGATTTATAGAAGTTGACGAAGCTGCAAGTGCGAAGAGTAGTGCGACTGGTGGAGGAGAAAACTGGCGATCTCGGGGAGGAAAGTTGAGAACTGGAAAAGGAGAGAGCTTTGCCAGAGAGGGAGAGTCACCGGTGATGGAACCGGTAGACGGGAGGTCGCGCACTAGATTGACGGTCGTCGGGGATGGGATGTCGTGAGGTCGCGAGGTCTCAAGTAATTTACGAATCGAGAAAGAGCCTTCATTGTACTCTCCAAGTCCTTTTGTGTTTTCATGTTTTGTAACTTTAGTTAAGTTTTAGCCTTTTAGGGTTTTTAGGTTCCAATTTCGGTCCTAGAATAGTAGAACCAGGAACCAGAATCTATGTGACTAAATTAATGTGCTTTATTTCCTCGAATGCACGAAAGCGTCTTATTCTACGTGCATCGGGTAATAAACATTCATCTTAAGAGGGGTGGGTAATTGGGCATGTTCCTTTAAGGTCATATTTGTATGAAATTATAATTTAAACACAGGATCCACTCTATTATTTTCAAACGTAGCGATGGATCACTTAGTTGACCCCTTATGATATTTAACTTGACAATGCTAATATACATGTAAAAACAACATAACATAACACGAGCATATAGAGAAAGCAAGAAAAGTCCCAACTGCACTTTGGTTGCAAAAGTTATGGCAACTTGTTTCCCATGTGAAGTTGGAAAGGAAGACGACTCAAAGTTGGTGTTCAAGCGACAAGGTGGCGACCATTTGGCACATGCAAGTTGCCTGCTTGCTCAACAAGTAAATGAACTCCACCGACTTTGTAAGGAGGTTAAACTTGAGCCTATAAACAAGGCTTGAGAGTAAAGCATGTGAGGATGAGGCCACATAAAGTCCCTGGCAGTGAGAGCCTCGTAACAAGGAAGGAAGAGAGCCAAGGTGTGAGCCTTTGAATAAAGAACTAGAAAAGTTGCGTGTGCGCTTGTGTCAACTAGTTTTCTTTGAGTATTTTGGTGTCGTGAGAGAGAATATATTGCAACAGGGAAAGTGAGATTTTTTAATGTTATACTTGTGTCATAATTTACTATGCCTTGAGTTGTCTCTTATAATTCTCTCGTGTTACCACCACAACATTTCTACATAGCAGTATCAGTATGAAGTTGCGTACTCTACGATCCGTGCTAGCCCCAGTAGGAATTACACTAGCCTGAAAGTGCTAAGATCAATAAGGAATACCTATGCTTAACACTAAATTAAAAAGGACATGTATGTGCATAAGAGCGGGTGCTGTATCAATCAAACTTCTACATAGTTTATTTAGGGGAGTAAAAATTGAACCGAAAATCAAACTAAAATCGAAATTGAGATCAAACCAAACCAAAATGTCGTGAATTTTCAGTTTGAATAATAGAAAAATAACCTTTTTTTTTTAGTTTGGATAGTTTTAGTTACATTAATAGAGCTGAACCGAACTGAAAAACAACCCAATTTGCTTATAACGGATTGGATTCTCATAATGGTGAATTGAGTTGAGCAAGGAAAACAATAAAA
>JAGVVM010000926.1:0-24306 GCA_019149425.1 Psidium friedrichsthalianum | reverse complement strand
CTTTCTCTTGATGGCTCACAACGAAGTCAACACCGACAATGACACGGTGTGGTACCCTCGACTCGGGTGCAAGCAACCACATGTGCAGGAACAAACATTTGTTCAAGGAAATGCGAAAAGTTGAAGATGGACACGTATCTTTTGGAGATGCGTCGAAAATCGAGGTAAAAGGCCAAGGTACGGTTTGTTACTTACAAAAGGATGGATTGGCAGGGTCAATCCAAGATGTGTATTACGTACCAGACCTCAAGACCAACATTTTGAGTATGGGGCAACTCATGGAGAAAGGTTACTCGGTACTTATGAGAGATCGGGTACTGCACTTGAAGGATAAGAAAGGGCGTTTAGTCACTCAAGTCGAGATGGGGAGGAATCGCATGTACAAACTGAATTTGAGAAGCCTACAAGGAAAATGTTTGCGAGTCGACGTAGAAGACAAGGCATCACTGTGGCATCTCCGTTTTGGTCACCTACATCATGGTGGTCTAAAAGAGTTAGCGAAGAAGAATATGGTGCACGGGCTACCCGACATGGATTACAAGGGAAAATTTTGTGAAGAATGCGTACTCGGCAAGCATACGAGAACCTCGTTTCAAAATAAAGCTGAATATCAGGCCAAGCAACCTCTCGAGTTGATTCATACCGACATATGTGGACCAATAACCCCCGAATCTTTCAGCGGCAAAAGGTATTTTATTTCCTTTATCGATGATTTCTCACGAAAAACTTGGGTTTATTTTCTGAAAGAAAAATCCGAGGCATTCGAGGCGTTCAAAAAGTTCAAAGTGATGGTAGAGAAGACAATTGGTAGACACATCAAAGCCGTACGTTCTGATAGAGGTGGCGAGTATACTTCGGCAGCTTTCATGAAGTATTGCGAGGAGCAAGGCATAAAGCGATTTCTAACCGCACCGTACACTCCTCAACAAAACGGTGTGGCCGAGAGGAAGAACCGGACCATTCTCGACATGGTTCGGTCAATGCTGAAGAGCAAAAAGTTGCCAAAGGAATTTTGGGCAGAAGCTGTGCAATGCGCCATCTACGTACAAAATCGATGTCCACATACGAAGCTGGATGATCAAACACCACAAGAGGCATGAGTGGACAAAAGCCAACAGTCTCTCACTTCAAGATATTCGGTAGTGTGGCTTATGCACATGTGCCGGATCAGCAAAGAACGAAGCTCGAAGACAAAAGCAAAAGGTATATATTTATTGGGTATGATGAAAAAACAAAAGGATACAAGCTACTCGACCCAATAAGCAAGAAGGTGGTGGTGAGTCGTGATGTACGAGTTAATGAAGCAAGCGAGTGGGATTGGAATAACTCAACGGAGACTATCATCGAAGTTGGAGAATCATCAACCGCTACACCAATAACTATACCGATAGACCCTGAAACTACCGATGATGAAGATGCACCGCGACAACCCAAAATGCGAAGCTTGCACGATTTGTATGATTCGACAAGTGAAGTACATCTTGTATGTCTCTTGGCAGATGCTGAGAATATAAGCTTTGAAGAGGCGGTGCGAGACAAGAAATGGAAAAATGCCATGGATGAGGAGATTAAAGCAATTGACCGTAACAACACATGGAAGTTAATGGAATTGCCGGAAGGATGTCAGCCCATTGGTGTGAAGTGGGTATTCAAGAGCAAGATGAACGCTCAAGGCGAAATAGAGCGGTACAAGGCGCGACTTGTTGCGAAGGGATACAAGCAAAAGGCAGGAATCGACTACGACGAGGTATATGCTCCTGTTGCAAGAATGGAGACAATCCGATTGCTCATTTCCCAAGCGGCTCAATTCAGATGGCCGATATTTCAAATGGATGTCAAGTCAGCATTCTTGAATGGTGTGCTCGAAGAAGAAATTTATATCGAACAACCACCCGGGTACATGAAAATCGGAGAAGAGAAGAAGGTGCTGAAATTGAAGAAGGCGCTTTATGGGTTAAAGCAAGCACCACGGGCATGGAATACTCGTATCGATACTTATTTCAAGGAGAGCGGGTTCAAACAATGTCCCTACGAGCATGCCCTTTACACAAAGAAGAGTGGAGGTAACGTGTTATTTGTTGCTCTTTACGTTGATGACCTCATTTTTATGGGGAACAATGATGAGATAATAGAAAAGTTCAAGGACACAATGACACGAGAATTTGAGATGACAGATTTAGGCTTGATGAAGTTTTTCCTCGGTTTGGAGGTTAGACAAGGAGAGACGGGTATTTTTGTGTCACAGGAGATGTATGCAAAGGAAATCTTGAAGAAGTACAAGATGGCAGATTGCAACCCGGTATCGACACCAATGGAACCAGGTGCAAAACTCTCGAAGTTCGACGGAGGAGAACGAGTTAACGCGAGCAAATATCGGAGCTTGGTAGGAAGTCTTCGCTATCTCACATGCACAAGGCCGGACCTTTCGTTAAGTGTCGGCATTGTAAGTCGGTTCATGGAGGAACCGATTTATTCACATTGGAAGGCATTGAAGCGAATTTTGCGATATGTTAAAGGGACGGAGTCACTCGGGTTATTTTACTCGAAAACGGAAGAGTTCAAGCTATTGGGCTACACGGACAGCGATTGGTGCGGTGATATTGATGACCGGAAGAGTACATCGGGATACGTGTTCTTTATGGGCGACACAGCATTCACCTGGCTTTCAAAGAAGCAACCAATCGTGACACTCTCGACATGCGAAGCTGAATATGTGGCAGCATCTTGGTGCGTATGCCATGCGATATGGCTCAGAAATTTGTTGGGCAAGTTCGAGCAACAACAACTTGGTGCAACTGAAATACGAATTGACAATAAATCGGCAATTGAGTTGGCAAAGAATCCGGTGAATCATGAGAGAAGCAAACACATCGATGTTCGTTTTCACTTCATCCGAGATCAAGTGAAGAAAGGAAGTGTGGAATTAGTGCACGTGGCAAGTCGGGACCAAGTTGCTGATATCTTCACGAAACCGCTACCGACGGTACTTCTCGAAAATTGTAAGAAGTTGCTCGGCATAAAGGATGGTAGAAACATTTAAGTTTACGGGGGAGTTTTGTTGAATAAACTTTAAATGCGAAGTTGAAGGAGCAAACGTTATCTATTTCTGGAGTGCGACCTATGCGTTTGGGGTGCCTTCTGAGTCTACTTTCTGATGATTCAAGTCTCAAGACGTTTGAAGTTTTCTAGAAAGAGTTATGATGGTTTCAGTAATCAAGGGTCAGAATTTATGGTGCTGTTTAGTATTCTATTTTGAGTTGTTTAGCTTTCTGTTTTGGTTTTAAATCTTGTATGAATTTCAAGAGTCAAAAGTAGCCTAAATAGGTTTGTATTCTGTTCTAAGAAAATAAGAGCAGAAAAACAGAGAAAGGTTAAGGAGAAAATCCAGCAAAACAAATTATTCAGCCTTCTGTGTGTTCTGTGTTTCTCCTCATCAAGTACCTCACAATTGTCCATTATGAAGACACGGCGAACATAAAGCTTGATGTTGTTGGGTTTCTTGCGGGTGTCGAAGACGATGAATCTCGCGACGACTATCCTCGAGGGTTATTCTCAGTGTTTTCGAATGCCGTTGGCCATCCATCTCATCGCGTTCCGCTTCATCTCCTCCACCTCAAGCCCCGAGGTCGCCTCGAGGAGGCTCTTCTCGACCACGCTATTTCCTCCGCGAATTCTGGATAGACCAGCAACAAATAGTGACCCGTCAGTTCGTCCTTGTGGCTAGTGGTGTCGTTAGAGTCTCCCCTCCATGTTAACCAAGAGCATCTTGCAAAGAACTTCCTGGAGTTGGTTAGCAGTCCACTCCTTTGTCTTTACTTGATTATTTTAATCAAGTCCACTAGGCTCCCTCTTCACTCATCGTCGGTCAGATATTTTATAGAAAGTCTTCAAGAAGACATTCCTCCGCTCGTGTTAAACTGTCCATCGTGGGTCACCCCACTTTGCTTTAACTTTTTTTCTTTTTGCCCTCGAGGCTCCCCCGACCATTTGGAGCCAAATCCCTAACCCCGAAAACCTACCTTTTTCCTTTCGTATGTGACTGGAGACCCTTTAGTGGACTTTCGGTGAACGTGTCCACCCATTCTCAATGATGGCTGTCCCCCCATGAACGTCCCCCTATTTGTCTTTTTTTTCGGTCTTCTTGCCCATCTTCGCGCTCCTTTTCTCTTTTCCTTTCGGTGCCCCCATCATTTCATCATTTTTTTTCGGTCAAAGTGAATGATGGATAGTCCCTTTCTTTGGATCGGGATCGTCTGCCATAGTTGAAGCTATGGCAGGGTGACATAGTTTTAATCTCGGCCATCCATTCTCATCGGACGACCGAGGATGCGCCACGTCATCCGGATCGGGATCGTCTGCCATAGTTGAAGCTATGGCAGGGTGACATAGTTTTAATCTCGGCCGTCCATTCTCATCGGACAATCGAGGATGCGCCACGTCATCCGGAGAATCCAACCCAAAATTTGCGCGCGTTGGCCCGGGTACTGTAGCGCTTTTTTGAAATTTGGTTTTTTTTTTTCAGATCTCTGGTATCTCTCTCTCTCTCTCCCCCTCAAAATTCTCTCTCCTCTCTCACGTTTTTCTCTCTCTCTCCCCGACGCCCCCGAGTCCCCTCTCTCGGCGTCCGACCAAATTTCCCCGACGACCAAGCTCCGACCTCCCCCGAGTCCCCCGATGCCACCGACCTAGCTCCGACCTCCCAGATTTCTCCCCGACGAACGCCTCCACCGAGCGTCGACTCGCGGGCTCTGCTCTGCCCTTTCCCTCTCTTCCTCCCGTCGACTCGCGATTTTGCTCTGCTCTGCCTTGCTCTGCCCTGCCCTTTCCCTCTCTTCCTCCCGTCGACTCGCCCCGACGAGCGCCTCCACCATTGGCGACCTCAAGAATCTCATCGCCACCCACAGGGGGACCCGGGCCAACAATGTGATGATGCTCCGAGGCCTTCGATCCGAATTGGAACGCTGGAGAGGTAATTTGTCCTCCTCCCTTTTGCGAGATCCACTTCACTCTTATGTCGAGTCTTTGGTTTATTTGATTTCATGTTCAAGTAATCGAGAAATCAGTTGATGCTGCGTTATAGATCGCTGTTTTGGGGCTTTACATGTAATTGGTATGAGGATGTGAAATTCGCGATTGCGGGATTCGTATATAGCTAGCACATCCGTCTGAGATTGCGCTTTGTTGGTCGCTTCGTGTTGTTTTCTCGATACTATCTGCATAGCTCTTTTTTTTTTCCCATTTTCCAGTTTACTTGTTTCGGAGAAAACAGGCGCGAAATTAAGAAACGGTGGAGAAAAATAGAGAACCTTACTCTTATCGATCCTCATGTGTTTTCTGTTAGGTAGGACATAGTTTGTCTTGTTTAGAATACTACGTAGCCCTCCCTGCTTACTAATTACGTCAATCTGATCCTCTGTGGAGGCTGTTGCTGATGCAAATAAAGCAATCTAGATAGATCCTAATTTGTCTAAAGCATACTTTCACAAGGGGTTAGTATCACTCAATGCCCTCTTTAACCTTTTCTACATCAGGATTGACCATGTATCAGTTAATTGCGATGATTGTGTGTTGAAACTTATTTTTCATTATTATGAAAATGGTCAAGACTTCATGCGTCATGCGTTGTGACTATTCATTGTCTTTAATTCCATTCTCGCCTTCACTGAATCTTTAGCAGGTCATGTACTTGTGCGTGGGATAAACGGATAGGAGGTCTGTCTTATCTCACATGCTTCCTTGTAAAGTAATGCATGTAAAGTACATGTAGTTGAGATGAAAAATGAGGGTGTTTAAGCTATGTTTTTGCCAAGGAGTTGCTTTATGTAGCCATAACAAATATCTGAACCTAACTCGAAACCCTCTGGTTTCCTTTAAGACCTTAATTTAATCAATTGATGTCTGTCTCCACTGGCAGGGATCTCCATAACAACAAATTGACAGGGCCTATTCCTCCTCAGATTGGACAGTTGAAGCGCCTCAAAACACTGTAAGATTGTTGGCTTATGGATGAATAATTCCTCACATTTGCTTTGCTTCAATGCTGCGGCAAATTATGAAATACGGCAACACATCATGTCCAGCGAGCATCGCTGGACTACATTGAGGTTTTAAGGCCATATGGCTGCCACATGATAATTTTCTGAGGAAACACACTTCCTTGGGATTTTTTTTTTATGCGCTGGTCATTGTGTATTGTATTTGTGCCTTTAAGCCATTTCACTACTGAATCTTCTGCAGATATCTTAGCTTCAATAGCTTTAAGGGGAAATTCCTGCGGAACTTGGTGAATCTTCTTGAACTTCGATATCTCTATCTGCAAGAGAACCGTTTGACGGGACGAATTGCGCGAGGATTGTGCAACTTGCCAAATCTGCGTCACTTGTAAACTTCTCCATTCATGGGGAAATCTTTTAATAGAGACTTATCTTATTCTTACTTGTTATTAATCCCATGGCTATGTTGTGCTTCCGCAGGGATATTGGTAACAATCATTTGGTAGGTACTTTGAGGGGAACTGGCACGAAATGAAGGCTGCTTTCCGGCCTTAAGGAACTTGTAAGTACAATTGCTGGCAATATTGTAGTTATTATCTCTGGAGCGTCGTTATGAGTTTGCTTTTAACTAACTCATTCCAGCCGAAATTTGAATATGGCAGTTATCTGAATAACAACTAATTTACTGGAGGTATTCCAGCACAGCTTGCTAATGTCACCAACTTGGAGATTTTGTAAGTATCATTTGCCTGCTCTCATTATTGTTCTTTTTTTTTTAAATGTGTAAATATCTAAGATACCTATCAGTCCATAATGTGCTGTTTTGGATTTACTTCTCTTACCCTAAGTCTGTCATGGCATTGATTGCTCTGTTGGTTGCAGGTATTTATCCTACAACAAAATGTCAGGAATTATACCTGCCGAAATTGCTCGTATCCTAAACTAACATTCTTGTAAGTTGCCTTTTATGTACTTAAAACACTTTGGATTGCCTGGAGGATTCACTTAAAAAGGTTTATAATCACGACTAGGCAGTTTTGTATGTGGATATGCCTTGTATTGACAACACAATTGATCATGGATGAGCTAAGGAAGAGATAGAGAGAGATCAAAAAGAGAGACAACATAGAATCGTGGAATGTTGATATATAATTAATTGTCAACCCCTTGTTTCAGGACTGTCTGCTGTCCTTTTTGCTTTCTGATTTCTCTTCATTCCATGGCTCTTTCCAAAAAAAAATTCCTTCATTCTTGTCATAGTAAAGTTTTCTTCGCGATGCTTAACTCAACCTAATTTATTTTATTTATAATCATCAACAGCTCTTGACAAGATAAAGAGGCCTCTGTATGAGAAGCATCCACGGGAAAATTTGCTTGGACAGTGACAGACGACACTGAGACGGTTAGTACTTCTGTTTCTTGCTTAGATTGGTAGAACATTACAAGTGCTACATAGAATAGGCACATGAAGATGCAGTTTCTTCCTAACTTGTAAATTGATGAGATTTGGTTGGTTGAGTAATGGCAATTTCTTTATACCTAGAATAGGCACTGGTGGTCTTCGATGGATGATGATAGGCGAGCACTAACTACCATGCTTAGTACTAGCAGTCAAATTGTGCCTCAAATTGAGACTCCCTCTAAATGGATGATGATGGGACAAGGTACTTAATGCCTTAATGAAACTATGTTAGTTTTTTGTTCTGTTTCATTGTTTGTTGTTCAATTTATGTCTAATGTCGCTACTTTGTCAACTATTTTTTTGTATGATTTCATCAGCACTAATGAGTGACTCCACAATGGGTATGGAATTTAATGATGTAGATGAGGCATTGGAGTTTTGGAAAATGTATTGATTGTGATGTTTTATAGTCTCAGCAGGCTGTTCATCAACAGCAAGCATCTTTGTCATAGGAGCCAATATTGACTTCATCTAATCAACAGCAGCATCAGCTTTCAAGTCAACAGATGATGCAGCAGAACCAGTGGCGGGTCAACATGGTGACATGGGAGATATGCAGCAACAACAGAAACAGCAGCAGCAGCAAGATTGCTTAGCCAGCAATCTCGATGACAGCAACAGCAGCAGCAGCAGAGATTGATGCAGCAAAAACCAGTATGCTTCTCTTCATTTTCTGATTGTTTATATGGTGTATGTTGCTAATTTTAAAGTTTATTGTGCTGGATTGTCTGACTTATTTCCCTTTTTCCATGTTCTGTTTTATGGTTTTGTTGCGTAGTCAAAGGACAACATGGATTGGGTTTCGTCTACCTCCAATTATGGCGACAATTTCATAGCCTCTGTAGGGAAGGGAAATGTGCATGCAGTACAATTCACTCAGAGAAAAGTGGAGGTAATTTGTAATGGTCTTGAGTTGCTTCACTTTAACTATCCCTACATTAGAAGAAATCCTGATAAGATCTTAACTATCCCCTTATCTATAACTACTAACAACAGCTTGCATATTCGCAAACAGAAAAAAGATCAAAATCAATGACTCCTGATGAAAATTTTGAACATTATCAACTTGCGAGGAGATTGATCATCTTCACCTGAGAAATCCGGTTTCCTTGATCAAATATGAGAGCACGTTGACCACCTGGCTCCTCCTGAAATAACCACTATGAATTTCACAAAAAACCCATAAAAATTTTAAACCACCCAGGTAAGAAAAAGGTGTACGTTGTACTTGGAAAATTTCTGTAAAATAAATCTATCAATAAAAGGTCCTTGAGAATGAAGCAGCAACATTTAGCCCAGCAGGACACGAGGATGAAGGATGATCCTCCAGAAGTTCATTTATGCACTAAGGAACAGAGGATCCACTGGAATACATTCAATACCAAGTAAACAGTTTGTTTTGAGTGTTACCATTAGGGGACCAGGGCGATAATTGTATAACCAAGCCCTGACCTCCTCAAAGAATCTTCTCCAGCCTAGACATGAAAAAAGGAATCATGAGTTAACAAGTTTGACAATAGAATTCTGCATAGATGTAAGAAAATCTGAAGGGGCTAACCCTCTTGGCTTTCAGAACTTGCTCTCTTCTAGAAGGCTCAATTCCAAGTCCCGTACAAGAAACTAACACGAAGTCTGTTTCTTGACCAGTCTGCAGGTAAGGAAACATGAAACAGTTAATAGACACCAAGAGACAGTGGGGTTTAGCAAAATATTCCACAAGCTTTATCTTTTGTCCAGTTAATTGAACATTCCTCAATCAATTGTGCTACAGAAATATCAAAAGGCTTTGCTGCAGAATATCCTCAGTCACAACTTGGGCAAGCAGCGTGATAGTAGATGAATCTGGCATAACAATATTGCTTTTTTGGCAAATTCCTGCAGACCCTTTGTCATCATCCTTTCTCTAGCATAATAAGTATTTTAAACTCGCAACCAAAATCTATTCGAATGATGTGAGTGACATATTCTAACGGTTTCATATGCAGTAAACGGAAAACATAAGGAAATAACTTACAGGCAAGGCCTTTATATATTGTGCTGATTTTAAAGGTTTTTTGTGCTGGATTGTCTGACTTATTTCCTTTTTTCCATGTTCTGTTTTATGTTTTTGTTGCGTAGTCAAAGGACAACATGGATTGGGTTTTCCTCTACCTCCAATATGGCTACATTTCATAGCCTCTGTAGGGAAGGGAAATGTGCATGCAGTACAATTTCACTCAGAGAAAAGTGGAGGTAATTTGTAATTGGTCTTGAGTTGCTTCACTTTAATCTTTTAATTACAGTGTTTATTTACTTGAGGGGATGTTCTAAGCTGCAATCTTTCTCCTGACTAGTTATGAAAACTCATGTTAAGATCCTTACCTTTCGTTCATATTCTTGGACTAGTTTTGTGCATGGACAGAACAGCAAGGCTAATTGTGAAACTTTATTACTAAGCTATTCTAGTGACTTATCTTCTCAGCACTGGCTGCATCCATTATGGTAGTTCTAACAGCAATTAGTAATCTCCTTAATTTTGTCTTGTAAAGTCGCTATATGAGTCAATGTTTTATATATCAGTTGTAGATGGGTAAATTTAGAAGGTAAGCAGTGATTAATTTGGGTGATTGACATTCACTTAGCCTAGTTCACATTATATGTTTGGCTTATGTTAGAAAGTCGCTATATGTTTGGCTTGCTTCGAGCTGGTGTTTGTTTTCTCATGAAGAGCGTGGTTCACATTATATGACTGTACTTTTAACATGTTTTAAAGATCTACTTGGAGATTGTCACGGCAAGAAAATTGTCACAGAAAGAGGACTATCGACCCCTTGTGAGATGGTGCTAGTATTTGCCACTATTTATGAATCCGCTCGTCTCCCCCGGCATGGCCTTTGCTGCAGAGTGTCTCTTAATGCAGGTATGTTGCTGAATTTCATTAGGTGGTGCATTTGACTGGGAATTTGTGCAAATAAAGTGCATAAGTAAATGACTTTTTGTAGATATGCGGTGCAATGTTGATTCTTTAAATTTTTTGCAGCATTTATTATTTTCTGTCAACTGGAAATATCTTTATGCGTATTGATGAAGGGATTATGTTAATTTTCAACAAAAAAACGCTGAATGCCTCTCTTTTCTCCAGTTACATCATATCAACATTCAGTATGTTGCTAGTGATGTCCATGAAGAAACATCTGATAAAAGCGTAAAGGACAAAGCCATCTTGCTCAAGCCGATAGATTATACACCACACAATAGACGGGTGCAACGGTGCTGGGAGTTGCCACCTGATATTTTCTGTGTACATTTCTGACTTGGGTTTGGACTTTTATGCTGGCCTCTCTCCTATCTGTGCTGGGGTGTGGTTTGAAAACAAGCTGAATGTGCTTGCTGGTTTGTCAAATGCTGGTGGGATGCTTGTGAGTATCCCTGCTGGCTATTTTGGTCTCTGGTATAATGCTGCTCCTTCTCGACCCTTCCTTCTGGGTTGCTGCCCTCCTTGGACTTTCTGAGCTGCTGGCTGAATCTGGTTTGGGGACCCTAATGAAGTATGCAATGTTATTGCTGTCTATTCGTGTGCTTTCTATTTCCTGAGTGTACTGGAGTGCGTGGCAGACAAGTCTCCTGCGGCTGGCTGCTTTGCTATTAGGTGGTCTGCTGTTGCTGTTGCTGGTGCCTGCGCTGGTGGGAGCTGTTTGCATTTACCAACTAGGACTGATGTGTGTGGCCCTGCTCTGCCTCGGCTTCCTCCCTGGCCTGCTACTGCTCTTGCCTTCTGCTATTCTCTTCTGGGCTTCCGGGAGCTTCTGCTGCAGTTGCTGCTGCTGTCTGCTGTTTGTTGCTGGCTCTTACACTTGAGTTGCTGATTGCTACTGCTTGTTGCTGTGGGTGACGCTGTGCACTCCTTTAGAAGACCTGCTAAGAGCTGCTTTTATGCTATTTGCTGTCTTCTTTTGTCGGGCTGTTCTGTGCCTTTGGCTCTTGCGACGGATGCTGTCTGCCGGTTGCTGTTGTTATTCTGTTTTGTTGTATTTTTTGCTTGGCCCTACACCCTTGCACCCTGGAGACTTTTAAGTGTGTAACCTTGGGTAAGAGGTTCGTGTTTGGCCTTCTTTGTATTGCGCACTGTTCGATCAATATATTCTTACCTTACCCAAAAAAAAAAAACATTTCAGTATGTTGCATTCTTAAGGTACTGATGAGGTATGATTCATGGGAAATGTTAACGTTTAGTTTCGTGAAATCTCGCGGTATCTCCCCCTTTGACTACATTTTATGTCATGGTGCTCCTTCATTCTGGGGAGACTGGTTTGCTTGTGCTGCTGAGATGGTCAGTATAAGTGACCAATTCAATTGTCATTCATTACTTTGATATTCAAGTGGAGGACTTACATTTAATTTCTTCGCAAAAGTATACCAATTTGATGTTTGTAAGGCATATTTTTTCCATCAGATTAACACACATCTTCCATGCTAAAGAGGGTTTCACACATGCCCATCATTTAATTTCAACTGTTCTTTAACTGAAGGCTTTCCAATTCAATTGTTCATTTTTTCAACTTCCTAGTTCACCTTGCCTTCAGCCATCAGTCAAATATGGATCATAGTAGTTGTTGCTGATGAACTTTTGAAAAGGTCACTTATCCATCCTGATGCAATTCGGACATCTTTTGTGGGCAGTGCAACTTTCCACATCATAATCACTCGATGTATTTCCCTGAGAATATTACATTAATAATACTTGTTTCTGGCTGTGAATTAGAGTCATAAGGAACTGTGGCCTCATTTATAGTCATCACTAGCTTGAGCTTGAACAAACTAACTTTTACATTGCAAGCTGCAAATTAACTTTTACATTGCAAACTGTGGCCTCATTTATACTCACATCGTATAAGTTCAATCTACACCTTCGATTAAAACAATATTTCAAGGAGCATCTCTAATCAATGTTGACATTCTTGAAGCTACTAATCACATCTCGGAAGCTGTCATTCACCTCACTTGCATTCTGTAGGCTCCTGTACTGTCACTCGAAGCGAACCTTGGGTATGTTCCAATTCTTGTATAGTCAATCGACGTGAACATTGGCTATGTTCCAGCTCCCTTCGGGTTTGTTCCAGCTGAAATCGGTTTGTTCCAACTCCATTTCTAGACCTCTTATTATACGGCTACATCCACTGGGACAAGCATCGTCCTGATTAGGCATAACAAGAAACCATATAATTGTTACATCACTAAACCATCGAAAAATTAAACTGTCCTACTACAAGAGTAACCAACTAACATACCTGTTTCAGATGTTCATTATTGGGATGAAATCGTGTAGGCAAATGAATTGTTGTTGGCAACTCCCTCATATTAAAAAATTTCAAGTACGCCTGTTTTGCAGCTTCCCAGTTGTTATATCCTTTGTAATTAGCATTACTAAACCCACTTACTTGGACTTCGGTTTCAGCCAACTATCATATATGCCGATATTACGGCCATTGAAAACAACATAATATTCCTTCGGCATTTCAACAAACCTAAAATACCATAGACAAGTGACATTAGCAAGTTCGTTCAAGCATTTCGAAAGTTAGAAAACCAAAATAATGCGACAACTAATAGATGAAGCAGCAAATTTTCTGACCAGATCCAGTGAAGGTGTATTCTTTTGGTTTTATTTGGTTGGGGGGGTCCCAGTGCTCGTGCTTCCTGAGTCCCAACTTCTGGTGTTTGTATTTGCTCTTACTTCCTGACGAGGTGCACGGCACAATAGAAAAACAGGCTGTTTAAAGTGAAACACTAAGTATTCATTTGTTTTTCATTGAAACAGTGACATGTCTACTATTTTACTCTAAGCATGATATAATCGACACCAATCAAAGCTAAAGTAATTGCAAGAAAATGCTCATATAAGGTGTTGTGCTCTATTCAGGTGTAGAGATGATACATATCTTTGTGGCATGAAGTATTATCATAAAGTCATCGCTATGATTAGTCTTATCTTGTTAGAATATTCTTGCTTGAATGGCTTTTTACGAGCTGCTTCATTTTTTTTTTTTCATTTGATTCTTGAAGCAAATATCTACACCAATTTACAACTGAAGTCTATCCTACAGATTTATTAGGCAATTAATAGCCAAACTTAAAAAAACCCAGTATAGCCAAGATGCTGTAAAGAATACAAATAGAGATTGAACGACAGAAAGTAATATGCCAGCAAAGAAACATAATTTGCTTACACTTTCACTGGTGGACGAGATATGAAGACAACTTGCAAATCCTCATCTTTGTTTGTATTCCATACCTACAAATATATAGATAAGTCTAGAATACTTGAAAATCCACTTAACATTGGAAGTGGCTATCAAATGCAAAAGAAAACTGCTAATATTATTGAGAAGAAAAGATTTTAAGACGGAAAAACATGATTTTACAATCTAAAATAGCAATGACCTTATCCTATTCCTTCCATATAAAGAATGAAGACATTGAACCAGGCCTTCGCTACCTTCCAAATTGGCTGAAATGAACAGCCCCATCTCCCCTCACCCAACTCACACACACACAACACCCCCCCACACCAAAAAAAATAGCGTCTCCTCCTCTTCTCCTCAGAAAAAGAAGTACAGGGATACAAGTAAAACCTTCTTAACTGCCAGACCTATCACACAAACTACTCTGAGACAACCTACTAAATAGGTGAGTGGTGGTAGCATCCTGTAGTCCTTTTACTGAATAAATCATATTACAGCTAATTCTACTCCCTCCTATGGGATGGAGGGATGCGCTTGAAGACACGAGACCCTACTACCATATTTAAAACATTTAAAGAAATGGGCTGTTCGGGCTGGCCACCAGTCTTTTTTTCATCCCTTGCCTTGTTAAAGATGAGAGTGAACCCCTCGGCTGAAGCAGGGTCATTCACATCCCATTCACCAAACTTTGGCTGACCCTTTTCCTGTCGAGCAAGGAACAGATCGTTGAATGCACAAGTCTTCACCTCACTTCAATCTCCACACAAAACATATAAATACGGAACTATAAATTACATAAGGAGCACAACGTAACTTGTCAAGATAACAATTATAAGCAGAATGCAGAGGAACTCATCCTTGAATTAGATTAAATGAAGAAAGAGCTATATTGAATAAGCTGCACAGTGCAAAGATAATAACATTCACAATCAACAATGAAGAACAACAGCACCAAAAACCGGAATCTAAAAGAAGTTAAGATGCCTTTAAGCAGTGGCAATTCTAACTCCAAGAAAAGGAATGACCAGTGAGATTAGTACCTCTCACGATAATGAAAAAACTCTAATGATCATTTGATCGAACAATCTCCACAGTCCATTCACCGTTCCCGTGATTTACATACATGGTAGGTTGCTTTAATCCCTTAGAGAAACTGGACATCATGCAAGTATAAAATTCCTTCTGTAAAAAGCTATAATCAGATATGATACTCAGTCCCATCATGTGATTGGGTAGAGAAGTTTATTTCACCGTTCAGGCTTGCCGCGAACGGCCCCAGCTTCAGAATAGACCCAGATCCTCCTAATTCCTACGTGACAATACGACGGTAACACATCATGGAAACCTTAAGGGAAAAAAGGTTGAAGCAGATCCCTCAATGATCAATAATTAATGACAGCCCATTTAAAGAAATCACATCGCAGGTTTCACCTAAACAGAGCACCGCGCAACTTACGCGCAGATCAACGCCGAACAAGAGGGCCGACGCCATGAACGAATCAAAGAGGAGAAGGAGATCCCAAACCCACATGTTCGTATAGTTCAACACCGAGCGCCAAACACACATTGCGACAACCCAGATGAGAGAAAGATCAAACACACTCGACCAACATTGAGGAAAGAGGAAAGAAAGATACTGATCGAAAAAAACCGTTGGCAACCTCGGACTTCTTCGACAGGAATTCCACAGACAAAGGGGCGACAGCCACAGTCAGATCTCTTGCTAATGTCACTTCTCGGTCGAGAGTGGAGAGAGATGGAGAGAACAGAGCAAAATCGCGAGTCGACGGGAGGAAGAGAGGGAAAGGGCAGAGCAGAGCCCGCGAGTCGACGCTCGGTGGAGGCGTTCGTCGGGGAGAAATCTGGGATTCGCTGGGAGGTCGGAGTCTAGGCGGTGGCATGGGGGGACTCGGGGGCGTCGGGGAGAGAGAGAGAAAAACGTGAGAGAGGAGAGAGAATTTTGAGGGGGAAAGGAAGAGAGAGATACCAGAGATCTGAAAAAAAAAAAAAACCAAATTTCAAAAAAGCGCTTACAGTACCCGGGCCAACGCGCGCAAATTTTGGGTTGGATTCTCCGGATGACGTGGCGCATCCTCGGTCGTCCGATGAGAATGGACGGCCGAGATTAAAACTATGTCACCCCTGCCATAGCTTCAATTATGGCAGGACGATCCCGATCCCTTTCTTCGGCAGAGACTCATGAGGTCGAGATTCAAGGTTTGAGGCCGGATTTGACGATGGAGTTTTGACGGGTTATAGGATTCATAACGACTAGTGGGCCTGCAATGAGACGTTCTACCCATCAGCTGTGGACCGGTTGATTCAGAAGTTTTTACATTTCGTACTTCAGATGATAATTCATGAGATCCCGTCAAATAATAAAATTGAATTCAGAGAACCGAATGTAACAACAAAAAATGCACTATTAGGCTATTGAAAAATTTAGACTATTAGGGAACAATGTCACAACTCTAAAGATGCAAAAATCGAAAATTACATAGCTAAAATGAATTTTCTACAATTTTTTTCATTAAACTGAAATGGGATTAACAAAGTAATTCCCGATCCCAGATTGATTTTTTTAGATTTTCTTTAGCCAAAATGAAGAGGAAATTAAAAGAAAAATATTGACTATTTTTCATATTTTTGTGGTCTCAAATGCAATTTTATTTTAAAATTTTTCCTAATTTCTGAAAATATTAAAAAATGCAAAAAATATGAAATTTATTTTTTTGGCGAAAATTGATTCCTTAGGCTTGGCCAAGATCTCCAAAGTTGATTTTTTAATTTTATGAATTTTTATGGATTTTTTATTAATTTTTGAAAAGAAAAGATGATTAAAATCAGGTGTCAACAACACCGCCTTTCCAATCTAATCTATTGATCATCTTCGGCCATATTGGACACACACAAGTCTAGCAGATAATTTTCAGTGCTGTGGCAGCTCAGAGTGGTACGCAAGAAACTATACTGAACTGGGTGATAAGCGACCACCGTCACTTCGTTGGTGCAATGATCAGAGTTGGAGACCTCATTGGTACCCTCAAGTAAGCTAATGTTAATGAAGAAGATATTACATCCTTATGAACGCTTTTGATGTTTACTTCATAATCACGCCGAATGTTTTGCGATGAAGTTGTAAATTCGAAGTGATATCCGGAAAGTTAATACTCCGGGGATGTTCTCAGCTGTGGCCCTCAAAAGTCTCCATTGTGCTGGAGTTGATCCAGAGCATGCTTATTTTACGACTCTTTTCAGATTTTAGACTCTCTCCCTCGAATTATAGAGATTCAGTTAGATTCATTTCAAGGATTGTAACATTGTCTGACTACGAACTAGTAAAAAATTTGCCACTATAACGGTTGCTGAAGTTGCAATCCAGTGATCTAAAGTGACACTTCTCTGAAAAGTGGAATTGATGTGATGACTCCCATATGGGCTTAATCACTTTTGCTCTTACTTGGGACATGTAATTGGTTTCCTGCACATGTATCCCTTGGAAGGTTATTCTGGTTGTATCTGTTATCCTTTAAGAAACTCTCTTTTGACTGTCTAATGTTGGGATGACTCTGTGAAGACTAATTTGAGAATGACCATTTTCTGACAGATTCTTCAGGAAAAGGCTTTCATATATGGGATGGCAATGCATCTAAGACTACCTTGACCATTTTGCATGCAATTCACGAGAAGCAAATGTGTATGGTTGTTTTTTTCATTACCTTGATGAAATTTGTCCTGTCTAAAACTTGGTCTGGAAGATCGAGAAGAAGGTGACTTAGGACCAGCTTATGGCTTTCAGTGGCGGCATTTTGGTACTAGGTTGGTTTGCTTTGATTTAGTTGATCAGTTTTCATTCGTTGCGGCAATATATAATTAACTACATTCATATGTCACTGGTACAGTAATCTGCATGCTGACCTTCCAGCCAAGGATTTGATCAGTTGTTGGATGTTATTCGCAAGATCAAGAATGATCCAGGCGATTGTTGAATTGCACTCTCTGCTTGGAATCCTTTTGAATTAAAACTGATGCACTTCCACCATGCCACATTTGCGCAGGTTAGATATGTTTGGTTCATTTTCGTCGAATTCTCTCTGTTTTCTTTCCTTATTTCGAGTTTTTCTTCTGCAAATCTTTATCCGGTGATTTTGTCCTTGCTATTGGGGATGCTCATTTTTATCAATTGCCCGACTGTGGTTGAGTTTTTGAGACTTATTACATTGGCTATAGAAATTGTTCCTTGAGACTGATTTTTTTTCTTTCTTAATTTTCTTTCAGGTTACAGAAAATTACATGTTTCTGACCTACATAGGGAATTCATAATAGGATGTACCTAATTCTTGGCAATTTAGGGAGTGAGAATCCTTTAGTCCCCCAGAATCACGGTGGTTCTAATTGATTAACGATGTTCCTTTATCTTGGCATCTTGTGAATTCAGTCTGTGGATGCATAGCACTTGCTCTCTCAGAGATGGTAAAACTTGAAATAGCATGGTTTTCCTGTTGTGTTTAGCAGATCTGGAAACTCCGAGTTGCTGCACATATTCCAGTCATCGTCTTCAGACTCTCTGTCTTCCTTCTTCGTTGTGTTTCTGTCTCTTTGACATTCTATTTTTCGTGGCTCGTAACTCGTAGGCTCCGAAGAAGGAGAAAACCCTGCCTCCCTTGCCCAAGCCTGCGAAGTCTGGTGGTGGAAAGCAGAAGAAAAAAGGCATGACTCTCTTTCTCTCTCTTGATGAGCTGTTAAATGTATTGGGACAACTGGGTTTCCTTTGTAGTTATTGAGAATATTTTTCAGTGATATTAATGGAGTGAAGATAGCAGATCTTTCCTGTTCGGCTACAATGGCCTTGCAAGTCTTCATGTTTTCCAGTACATGCACATTTTATTAGGTACTTGGGGAGCGACTAACAAGCTACAGGTTTAAGTTGAGCTATCTTAGAGTGTAATGGGCCTGCATTTTTATTTTCTTTTTGTTGCTTGGTACTGATTGTTTTTATTGGCGAGTGTTGTAGCTATTAGTCTCTTCATTTCAGGCAAAAATGAGATGAAAAGAGAACATGTTTTATATGTTCATGCTGCTGCTATTTGTTGTTTATGTCGGCTTAGTTGGGTCATGATGGAATTAGATTGTAGTGATGCTGAGCAGTAATGGAGCAAGGAAAGCAGAAGAAGAAGGTGAACAATACGGTGCCGTTTGACCAGGCAACTGATGAAAGGGTCTGTCCAAGGCGCCCAAGTATAAGCTCATCACCATGTCCATTTGCTCTGATCGTCTAAGGATGCGCCAACATTTATAATTGGGTCTGTCTTGGATTAGGCATCTCCTTTATCCCTTCTCTGCTTACAGGATCAGTCATCTAGTTATTTCTTATTTATCAGATGCAAAGACTACTCATCTAGTTCTCACTTCAACTTTCTGGACATGTTTTTATGAGCCTTTTATTGATACACTTAGCTGAACATGTACATGTATGTGACTGATAAGATGTTTTCAGCCGGATCTCGCTCTGTGAATTCTCAGAAATGCCTAAACTTGTTAGTTTTGTATGTGGTGGAGCTCTTAGTCTTTGCATCTGATAAAATTCATTGTATGGCTTCCTTAGGTCTGTTCTTCATCCGCAATTCATTTGTGGTGGGCAGGACATATTTCTGCTAACATGTATAACTCAGCTTTTGTTCGAGAATGAAATTCACTATCTGAGTTTTGTACCAGGAACCAGCCTCTTATGGATCCTCTAGGCTGTCATATTTACTCGTTTTCTTTGTGTTCGCCATTCGTACACATTGAATCATAAAATTGGGTTATCAAAAACTCTCATGGAACTATTCTTTGCTAAATTATAAATGAATGGCTGTGTTTGCCTATGTGTAATCAAGTTAAGATGACAACAGTTAAAACTCACCTGCCTTGACTTTACGGGTAGACTTGTGGTTCTGTTGCTTTTTTCACTTGTGGGTTTTTCATAACCAGTGTTTTTGCACAGAACAAATTTTATACTTGAAACCCCTGTTTGCATGCCTGAAGACTCATACGTACGGGCTTTGATGGCTAGCCCTAATGAGCACTAGGTTACAATGAAACTCTTATGTTGGAACCCTTAAGGCCTGGGCAAATAGTCCAAGCATTAAGGGCCATAGTGGCTCAAGATAGGCCTCGACATGATTTTCTTAATGGATACCAAGAATCAAGGAGTGAATATATTGATGTCACAATGGTGGACAACGAGAGGAGGAGTATTTTCAGGGTGATCTTTATCCATGCACCAACTAATTTCCAGAAGAGATTGAGATTATGGATAAAGATTATGACTACCCTTGAACTCCTTATCATGAGATGCATAGGGGATTTAATAAGACTTTATATCACTGGGAAAAAATGGGAAGGAAAATGCAAAAACAATACAGGATGCAAGCTTGGGCGAGTTCCTTAATGATTGTGGCCTAATGAACATGAAAAGTAAAGACTATGCTTTACATGGGCGAATAATCGAGAAGGAATGAATTCGTGAAAAAAAAAAAGGCCTGATAGAGCAATTTGCTATACAAATTGGAGGGTTTTGTTCCCGAGGCTGAGGTCTTCACGCTACTAGCTATTGGCTCAGACCACAATCCCCTTTAATTATCACTATCAACTGATAAGGTAAAGAGGAAGAGAGCTTTTAAACTTGAAGCTTTTTGGCTGGATCACGAGGAATGTGGAGAAATTATTAAGGTTTCTAGAATGAGCCTAGCTTGGAAGGCGCGGGTTAATGCAGAAAATCAAAAAATAACTGCCGAGTTGGCTAGATGGAGCAAATAGAATTTTCAAAACATTAGTAAAAGAATTCTGCAGTTAAAAGAGGACTTCAAGGCATAACAAAATCCCCCATGATACACCCTAACTAGATAAAAAAAGGAACTTGTTGTAGAAACGGAGAGATTATGGCGTCAGAAGAAATGTATTGGGGATTGAGTAAAAAATTAACTGGTTCAAATGGGGATAAAATTCAGATTTTTTGATGCTACAACGGTCCAAAGAAGGCAAAGAAACAGAATTTCAATGATTAAGAATGTTGAAGACCTCGGGGTTAGAGATACCAACTGCTAGTGGAGCTCTTTAAAGATTTATATATTGCTGTTAGTCCTAGAAATTTTGAGCCGACCCTACAGAAATGCCCAAAAACTGTCTCGGAGGAGATGAACAATATTTAGAAGTAGATATCATGATAGAGGAGGTCCAGAAAACTGTGTTTCAGATGGGTTCCACTAGAGCATAAGGGCTAGATGTGCTTTGAATGGACAATTTTGTCATCACCATTGGGAAGACATCAAACAAGGAATTTTAAGGAGGTACATGCTTTTTTCAGTTATGGTGGTTCCGAATCCTAAATTGAATCAAACTGATTGCTGAAAGCCAGAACGAATGGCCCGTTACAAGTGCCTATCTCTGGCCCATTGTTACAAATCTGCAAACAAAGTAGTAGATTGGGTCGCAAAAGCCATCTTTCCAATGATCTTCCTTCCATTGTGGATAGCTAGGCCTCCCCAATTTTATGGGACTTTTTATGTTTGGATGCCTCTCTAATAGGCGTTTTCTTTATGAACTCTTTGGGTACCGAATAAAAAGCTAGTAGTATTTTCTTGACCAAAAAAAAAAAAACTCGAAAAAGAAACAGAAACATGAGGTAAAATAAAAATTGCCCACCTTGATAAAAAAAAAAAACAGATCGGTCCAAATGTCTAAAACAAGATTAACTTTTCATCCTGAAATGACCTCGCTACAAAATTCGAATACAGTTTCTTTATTTTGAATGTCACATCGGGACTTGTCATCTTATGTGGCTCATTGAGCTTATGGCATAGTGATTACATTAATTATGGTAAAAATAGACGTGATCTTGGTACATAATGTAAGAATTCGGTTTAAAAAAAACATTAAATGTGATAGCAAAGTAATGTAATTTAAAAATGGTTATCGTCCCTTAGTTGAGTATTTATTTTTAATGGCTCACAAGTCACAATATATTATTATTCTTATGGTATGCTTGTAAGTCCTTAAAAAAATGAGCAATGGAAGAGGCGGGGCCCACTAGAATTGTTTTGTCGAGCCCATGAATATTCCTGAATTTGCTGCAACTGACTTCTTTTTTTCCCCCCACCTTTGGTAAGTTTCATGTCTCACGTTCTTGACCAAAGCTCCGTCTAAAGAAAAAACGATGGAGAAATTCATTTGAACCCAAACACGTGAATTACGCAATAATCTCTATTGCACAAATGTCTAATCATGTTGATTTTATTTCGCGAAAAAAGAGTATTCAAAATCTTTGCCTGAAATGAACACTAAGATATTTTTCATCTAAATGAATGAATAAAATATATTTTCATCACGAAGAAAAAAAAAAAACTTAGATCACAGACTGTCGTTGATGAAAACGCGTAGCGAATTGTTCATATGCTTTTGCCAATTTCCCCCTTCCGGTTTCGCGCGTTGCAGCAATCTAGGAATGGCTGAACATATGCATGCATGATGCAGCGACAACTCCCCCATTCGCGACGTGGATGGCACGGCGAAACGCAACGGATAAACGGGGCCCACTAGGATTTGTGGCAGAACCGTGCAGGTTGGTGCATTTAATAACCTTTCGTTGTCAACTGACTTCTTTTCATATCTTCTTTTCATGCAAGGGGCCCTCAGTTTCACTCCTCGTCGACCCCTGAACCATGAACTTTCATCTCCAATTCTGAACTTCGAGTTTTTGTATAAAAAATGTCATTGAAGTATAGTTTTTCTAATTTCTATCCCTCCTATTGTTCTTTTTTTTTTTTGTTTCAATTCTAGTATTTCATATTAAACAAACGCAACATGTCATTGAAATCTACATATTAGAATTACTTGTTTCAATAATGAACCAGATTTTAGCGTTGTTATCATAAATTGAAGACTTTTTGTTCTATTATATACCCCACATGTATTAAGATCGATGTTTAATTAATGTGGTGTGGTTTGCTACTATCAATGGAGTAAATGTTTCACATACAATGCATGATCTGATCTAAAAATCGCTACATAAAAAGGCAGAAAGAGGAGAAGGGAAAAAGAAGAAGACATCGACGACGACAGTGTGGTGCGAGCGAACCATACACCTACTCAAGCCCATGCAATTTCACGAATACTAGTTTACTATATTACTTGTTTGGTCCATGATTTGACCTACATATTCAAAGTAGCAGAATTGGATTATCCCCGAAGTGTTATCTACGTTTAATTTTCCCACTTGCTGAATAAGACCTCAGCTACAAGTCAATCTATTCACCTCGCTACAAGTCATCATTCGGTTGACTCATTTCCTCCCAAAGACTCACTAATAAAGTTCTCCAAACTTTTCTTTTGTAGGATGTATGCGTAAGTTATTTCAAAAAGTTTCACATCGAAAAATATAGTGTGATAAAAGTAGTTAATATCTCCAAGGTGGCCCATAACTCATTAACTAAGTTGACCACATATCATCACATGTCCTCGAGTGCCGAACAACGATACAAGGTCCTAGAATTGTCCGTGCTTACCTTAGCATCGAATAAAATGAAATTAAGAATAAGTATTGATTTCCCTTTTTTTTGGATAATTTTAGCACTTATTGTATTATTTTAAACTTTTTAGAATTCGCTTGTAGGCATTCTGCGAGTTGGTGGCTAATTGCTCTTGCCCACGTTATGTTATTTATGGATTTTATGCCTACCATTTTTCTCATGCTATTTTTATACAACATGGATACGAGCACAGAGACTCGGCTACCTGAAAATCCAAGGATCAGTTAACACATTACACATTCTCATTCGTTTATTTAGGCTTTCTAGGAAATTCTAGGAGGAGCTGAAACTTGGCCTTGCTATATGTTTGTTATCATCTACATGTTCACAACTGATTTTTAGGTATTTTCCTACAAGGGTGAGAGGAAGAGAGCAAAGGTGAGGAAGACTCAGAGGAATAAAGATGTTGAGGAGGCATAGGATTAAACTATGTGTAGATATTCACCGAGCTTTAACAATTACCAATGCCTCGGATCATCAACTCGGAATCAACCGTAACCTTCCATGTCTCTAATACTGGAAATAATAGAATTAAGTCTTTGACAACAACATCAGTTCATAAAATCGGGTCTTAAGCCCCGGTATCGGCCAAAACTCGGATCCGCAAATTCCAAATTTACCTTTTAATGTCGGGCTTGAAGGGAAGCCCTCGTCACGAGCGTTCTGACGCTCTGAAGTTCCCGCAAACCAGACGTGGGAGGCAAAAGTTACGAGATCAGAAAGTTGCACGAAGTTTCAACCTGAGGCCTCACGCTCTTCTCTGTGAAAATTTAAATTTGACGAATATTTTGGGGAAGATGATAAATCGACGTCTCGATCATTGCGGCGGACAGAACAAACAAACCGCACTCTCAATCATGCTTTCTAAGTTGCGTTCTTCTAGGTCATAACAATCCCATAGTCTGAACGCTCTAAAGGCCGAGGGAGGGGGGAAAGGGGAAAAAAAAGGGGGAACTCGTTTCGGGAGGGGGCGTAGAGAAGTGAGAGAGGCGGGGAGGAAATGGTCTAGATCGAGGAGGGGGCGGGGAAAGGGTGGGCGCTTGGGCTAGGTGGAAGGGAGG